>CM033462.1:12341960-12436616 GCA_019425755.1 Amaranthus cruentus | reverse complement strand
GAAGATAGAAGTTTTAGCTAGAATAATATTTTTAGGGTTTACTTTCATTGGAAATCTAGAAAGATGAATTTTTTTATAGATTAAAAAAATCTTGTCTTAAGTTGAATTTAAAGTGCTATTACTATAATAGGAAATATGAAGTTTTAGAAATGATCTTTTTTAGATTTCACATCGTTTGTAATGTTAGAAAGGTGGAAATTTACAATGTATTTGAGGTTCCTTGGAGGGTTTAATGAATTATGGATAATGGATCATGCTTCTATAGTTCTATGGGATTCTATTTTGTGTTGCAACAATACTGCTGGTGAATGAACCCCACAATACAAATGAGAGAATCAATCAATTCAGGAAACGTGGATGAATAGAATTGAATAGAAATATTGATGCCATGAGCATATTCAGATAATTAGGCAATAAAGATGATGGGAATTGTGTAATGTAATGTATGAGCTTTGGTATTTTGGTTTTGGATAATTCATCATGGTATGTGATTCTCGACTTCTATGGAGTTTCTAGTGTTGGAGTATAATGTTAGATGAAGCATTTCTTGCAAAAAGCTGTATATGTAGAGCTTACACTACTGATATCATGAAACATGGATGGGTTTAGAGTACTACTATTCTCTGTTGATTCAGGTGTGCCTAATGCCTATGTGAGCAAGAGTAGGCGAGTATGTTCTTAGAAAGTGTTAAGATGGCCTAATTGTGAGAGTGCGTGCGTACTACTTTTGCACTTTGTATGGCTTAAATGATATGGAAGGAAAGGATGGCCTAACCGTAGGTTCCAGTGTTATACGTTGTTGAAGTGCTCATGTGTTACCCACATGTGAGTTGTCCCACATCGGAAAAAGAGAAGAGTATGCATCACTTTATATATTGAAGGAGTAACTCCTACTATTACCAATTGGTTTTAGTTTTGAACCTTCTTTGGGTTTATGAATGAACTACTTCTTCTCCTCCTTGTTTGGATTGCCCAGACTCATTTTTTAAATTCTATCAATACATGGTTTTGTTTATTATTGAAGGTCTAGGTAAGTTTACTATGTACTCCATTGCCTTAGTCTTCCTCACATAATAATGTGTTTGTTTGCAGCAACCAACGCCCATTGCTTGCTCTTCTTGCAGCTCGAACGGGCGTGTTGAATGCAAATGGTGTGCAGGTACAGGTTTCTTTATCATTGGTGATAACATGCTCTGTGAAGTTCCATCCAGAAATACTACCTGTGTTATATGTGCTGGAGAGGTAACAAAATTGGTCATTAACCTTACTTTTTATGGTACATATTGTTGTTCCTAACACAAGTAGCCTTATCTTCTTTTTTTGTAGGGTTTAACTAAATGTGGTGATTGTAAAGGGACTGGATATCGTGCCAAATGGTTAGAGAAACCGCCAATTTTGAAGGAGTAACTTCTGTTATATTGTATAGGAAACAACAAAGAACAAGAACCACAACTGACACATTTGTAGATTGTAATGTAATGTACTCATTTATTTTATTCAACATTTTTTAATGAAGCATCAATAATGTAGCCACAACTCACCACTGTGCAGCTTCTTATTTTTGGTTTCTAATCTATGTCTTGTTACTTTCCAATCAGATCACAGCAATTTTTCCCCGTCTGTCTGTTTTAATTTGCATATAGTTTTTTTTTTTTTTTTTGAAAATTACATTAAAAACTCCAAACTATTCGCGATTTAAATATAAAACTCCCAATAATTGATTATTATTTAAAACTCTCAACTTTAGACCCATTTTATATTTAAAGTCCAAGATGACTTATAACCGGATAAATTGGTTTTAATTGAGAAGTAGTGAGACCCAATTGTATTTATTAATCACCTCATTTCATTTAACGTTACACAACCCTTCACGTACCCTCCCATTTCAACAAAATGTAACCGGTTAAAACATGTTATAAAATGTATCGGTGCTTTATATTTAAGATGGACCTATAGTTGGGAGTTTTGAATAATAATCAATAGTTGGGAGTTTTATATTTAAACCGCGAATAGTTGGGAGTTTTAAAAGTAATTTTCCCTTTTTTTTGGGAAATTCAATGTGGTAATTCTTAAGTTTTGGGTTTTCTACGTGGTAACCAAAACTTTTAAAAAATTCACGCGGTAACCCTGATGTTTACCAAATTGTTCCATCGTCACCTTCTTGCACATAAAATGTAAGCGAAACGTTAGCAAATGTTAATTTCGAAGTTTTAAGACTGTTGTACGTCTATTTATACGATTCCCCATTTCAATTGCCATCAGTTTCAAAATTTTCCCCCAAAATATAAACCCTAACTCTACCATCTTTGGATTTGGGGAAAAAATATGATTTACATGAAAGATGTAGGGATGGCAATGGGTCGGACTCGGCTCGGACTATCCACCCTCCGACTTTGCTCCGAATAAATCTCGGACTATTTTTTTCAATCCACCACTACTCGGAGTCCGATTATGCATACTCCAACATTGCTCCGACTCGGACTCTCGGACATCCGGCGAACTTCGGATTAATATCAAGATTTATTTTTATCGATACTACATTTATGATTTTAAAGCACGAAAAAATTAATATAGATTAGTCTTCAAATTCAACTTGAATAAGAAATATTAGTCCTGCAATTACAATAAACAAAATAGTCCTTAGTTCCCTAAAATTACATTAACAAACATAAAAATTACATAAATGTTGAAGTCTTCAATTCTTCATGCTCAACATTACAACATCATTCTTCTTCTATAGCTTCTACATCCTCGTCTTCAAAAATCGGTGCATATTGAAGGGGATTTGCTTTAGTGTCTACAAATTAGAAATAACAAGATTATAAATAATATAATTATATAATTTCTTAATTGTACATACTGATGTAAAAAAGTTAAATACCTTTGAATTCCATATGCCTCCAACTTTGAAGGCACATCAAAGCTTCGACAGTCTCAGGAAGAAGCCTACTACGATGAGGTCCAATAACTCTACCACTAGTGCTAAAAGCACTCTCAGAAGCAACAGTTGAAATAGGCACTGCAAGTATGTCTCTAGCAATCTTAGAAAGTGTAGGAAACTTACTCGATTCCGCATTCCACCATGCCAACAAGTTGAATTTGTTTTCATCCACCACGAGTCTTTCCTCCTCTATATATATCTCTAATTCACATTTGCGTGGCTTTTTATTTGGTTGGCTAGAAACATGCTTTTCCCATAAGCCCTCAACATCACTTGAATCATCAATTATCCTCTTATTATACTTGTTTGAATGTGATGAGGGTGAAAAAGTAGTAAAAGTTTCATTAGGCACTGTTTCATATTCATTAACCAAATCCTTCAAAATCCTTCCAATCCTTTCACATTCTAATTTAGCGGTATCCTCACAAAGAAGTTCAAAATAAAAAGATACACATTCAAATTTTCTTCTTGGATCCAATATTGAAGCCAACAGACAACATGCCGTTAACCACTTCCCAATACTTATCAAACTTTGAAATCATTGCTTTAGCCATAGACTCAATTACTGTAATTCCACAACACAACCATCTTCTTAAGTTGAGCCTTATTTCACATAATTTTTGAAAGTAAAGATTGGCAGTAGGATACTTTTTACCGGAAAAAGCCTCAGTTGTCCTACTAAACAACGCCAATTTATCACAAATGTCACTTGCCATTTTTCACTCTTCTTTACTCGGTAACCTAAACTTTTCTTTTCCACTTTTTCCAACCTTAGTTTCTAACCTAGTAAATGCATCTTTATATAAAAGAGCAACTTGCAACATATTAGAACATGAATTCTATCTAGTCTTACAATCTAATTGTAGTTTTTTAGTAATAGTAATTCTACAATAATTGCAAGCATCTTCAAACTTCTCATATTTATTTAGCGATGAAGTGCAAAAGAGAACTACTACACTTCAGACTTTTTCAATTGCACCACTAATTATTTCTAAACCATCTTGAACAACCAAATTCAAAATATGTGCACAACATCTCATATGCAAAAAAGAGCCATATAACATAAGCGTAGAAGGTTGAAGTTTCTCAAGCAAAACATCTACAACAACATCATTTGTTGTGCAATTATCAAGGGTAATGGTAGAAATCTTTTCATCCAAATTAAAACTTTTCAAGCATTCAACCAAGGTCTTGCTTATTGTGTATTTGTTGTGTGGGCATGGTAAATAAAGAAACCTAATCAACATCATATAGAATCAAATAAGATTGTAGACCTAATAATATAAGATATTGTTTGATTAAAGTAAAGGAAAGATACCTGATAAGTTGATTCTGCAAAATCCAATCATCGTCAATATAGTGTGCTGTCACAGCTATGTACCCTTTTCTTTGATTGGTGCAAGTCCACATGTCACTTGTGAAAGCAATCCTAGATTTGTTCCTCGCTAGAACTTTTTCTAACCGACGCCTTTCTTCATTGTATTCCCTAAATATATCGGCTTTTACAGTGTTTCTTGAGATCACTTTAAACTCAGGATTCAAACTATTAGAGTATCTCTTAAATCCAATATGATCAACCATAGCAAGAGGATACTCCTGATTCACAATCATGCTAACTAACACATTTCTAGAATATTCTTGATTAAACTTGTATTTGCTACCAATTCCTGACATATTAGGAGAGTCCTTCATAGTTGGTTTCAAAAATTATTGTTTCACATCAACATAGTTTTTCACTTTCAAACATCTTTTCAAATGATCCTTTAGATGTGTGGTTCCATTTTTACCACCACCAGCATACAATTTCTTACAACCACTACATTTTGCTTTCATTTCTTTACCAACTTGTACTTGAGTAAAATATTTCCATACAGCAGAAGTAAGTTTTCTACCATTAGCACCAATAATACAACCCTCTCCACATTCATTCTCAACAGGAGTAACAGGAGTTTTCGGACTAGGTATTTCATTCTCAAAGTCCATCCCTGTTTGAATAAAAAAAACAACAATTATATACTACTAAAAAACCAACAACAAAATCTTAAACCAAAATTATCAACAAAACACAATCAATATCTTAAACTCAAAAACCCTACATTATTATCAACAACAAAATCAACATCACTACCAATTACAAAGTCAAAACTAGTTGAATTTTGCACTAACAATGTAAACCTAACAAAATCAACAAAATCAAAATCAACAAAATCAACAACAAAATCAACAACAATTATATACTACTCAAGATGAGTAAACCTAACAAAGTCAACATCTTTATTAAACAACAAAATCAACAACAAAATCAACAAAATCAACATCTCAGATTATTCTCAGTGCATTACAGTTCCTTGTGCCCTCAGTTGAAGCTGTGGGGTTCGTTCTTTCTTTGCGGTGGAGGCCGGTGGGTTGCGGTGGGTTGCAGTGGGGTTCGTTCTTTGCGGTGGATTGCGGTGGGGTTCGTGGTTTTGGGTATTTTCTGGAATGGAAATGGGTTTAGGGTTTGGGTAGTGGCATTGGCAAATGGAAATGGGTAGTCGGTTTGGGACTTGGGTAGGTACTCTCTGGAATGGATTCTGGAAGATGGAAGAAAAGGGATTAGGGATTTTTTTAAAATTTTTTTAAATTTTTTATTCTTATGTTAAAATTAATCAAGGGCTAAGATTAAAACAATTTTGAAATCAATGGTAAGAATCCAAAATTCATGTGACATTCAAAGTTGTATGTGATTAGTTATTGAAAGTTTTTAAGGATTGATGAGGTGGACAATATCAAAACCATTCATTTATCCACATTACATATCATCAATGGCTTAAATTTAATTAATGGTAAAATACAATTTTAGTTTCATAAAAAATCTAATTACCAATAAAATTGAATAAGAATTATATAGAATTATGAGGTTATTAGTGGTTTAAATATAATTAAATAAAATTTTAATTCGTTATTAGTGGTTTAATTTCGTTTCATTCATAATAATTGACAACTTACAACTAAATCTTTGATATACTATCGATTAAGTATCTGATTGATTATCATATAAATTAATAGTTTAATGGAAAAATTCACATTAATAATCCAACCTTTCACTCATCCGCTATGAATAATCCCACCTTTTGATTATTTTCTAATAATCCAACCTTTGAGATAAATTTGCCCACAACATACCGTATTACTAATAATGGGTAATAATAGGGTATGTTGCTAGCAAACTAAAGTAAAGGTTGGATTATTCATAGCGAACTAAGGACAAACGTTGGATTATTTGTAAATAATCAAAAGATTGGATTATTCACAGCGGATGAACAAAAGGTCGGATTATTAATATCAATTTTTCCTAGTTTAATTTAGTTAGTTTTAGGTTTCATTATACTTATATAACTAATCTATAAACATAATTAAATAAAATTTTAATTCGTTATTAGTGGTTTAATTTCGTTTCATTCATAATAATTGACAACTTACAACTAAATCTTTGGTATACTATCGATTAAGTATCTAATTGATTATCATATAGATTAATTGTTTAATTTAGTTAGTTTTAGGTTTCATTATACTTATATAACTAATCTATAAACATAATTAAATAAAATTTTAATTCGTTATTAGTGGTTTAATTTCGTTTAATTCATAATAATTGACAACTTACAATTAAATCTTTAATATACTATCGATCAAGTATCTAATTGATTATCATATAGACTACTAGTTTAATTTAGTTAGATTTAGGTTTCATTATAGTAATATAACTTAAAAACTATGTAAGACTGTAAGTCTATAATAGTCTAATCGATTGTTTTGATTCGTTTCGTTCATTCAACTTAATCAAACTTACAATATTCAATCTCACTTACAATTTAACGACATAATTTCAAGTCTATATAACTATATTAGACAATTTCCAACTTCCAATCAAATCTTTATTAAACAATCGATTAAGTATCTAATTGATTAATATTAATTAGTATATAGACTAATACTATATTTCTAATAGTTTATTTTAGTTAGTTTTAGGTTTTATTATACTTAAACAACTTCAAAAGTCAAAACTATGTAAGACTGTAAGTCTATAATAATCTAATGGATTGTTTTGATAAGTTTCAATTTCAATCATTCCACTTGATTAAATTACAATATTCAATCTCTCTTACAATGTAATTAGTCACTCATGAGTCATGACTCATAGTCAAATGTCAAATTTGCAATTTTGCTGAGAATAAACTTATTTTCATATAAAATTTAAAATTTTCAAAATATAAAAATGCCTTAAATTAAAATTTGAGTCGGATGTCGGGTCGAATCGGGCCGAGTCGGGTCGAATCGGAGTCGGGTCGAGTCAGAGTCGGAGTCGGATCGGAGTCGGAGTCGGTCGGATTATCGGATTTTTTTTGCGGTCCAACTCCGGTCCAGCTCTAGCTCAGAGCCGGAGTCGGATCTTTTCCAACTCGGAGTCGAATCGAATAAAAAACCTCGGATCGAGTCGGATCAGGGGCGGATTCGGACTGAATTGCCATCCCTAGAAAGATGGTAGAATTGAGGTTTATGTTTTGGGGAAAAAAGTTCATATTCATGGCATTTGAAATTCTGAGTCTCATAAATAGGCGTACAACAGCCTTAAAGCTTCGAAATTAACATTTACTAATGTTTTTATGTGCAAAAAGGTCACAATGGTACAATTACATATACCTCAGGATTACCACGTGGATTTTTTTAAAGTTTTGGTTGCCACGTGGAAAACCCAAAACCTCAAGGTTACCACGTGAAATTTCCCTTATTTTATGTAAAAATGTCGTATTATTTTTTTTATCTACACATTTTAATTTTCTTTTAGTTTTAATATTATGCGTACAGTTCAAATGATCTAATTTTTTTTTTGGAGATGAAATTTTCATTAAACCAAAAACAAAATCATACAAACACCAAAGGAGGATCAACCATGACCCCCAAAAGTGCATCAGTATGAGCAGAAGCCCACATTCTAGAAAGGGTTGAATCAGCTCACTCTTCATGTGCAAGGGAGGGAGGGAAGAACCCAAAGAAAAAGGGGATAATGTATCCTATACATGATCAAGAATATCCTTGATCTAGCTATATGCTGAGACAAAACTTTAAGTTGAAGGGAGATGATCATCAATTTCCCAACAACATCATTTCGTGCCTTCCACACATGATAAGACAGACTACATAAACTTGTGAACAATATTTTCCTTCGGATCTTCTCTATGCTCCATCGCTTGGTAGTAGACCTGGGAAAACGGTCGGTCGGACAGGTTACGGGTCGGGTCACTTTCGGTCGGGTCATTTTCGGGTCGGGTCATTCTCGGGTCGGGTCATTTCGGGTCGGGTCACTCTCGGTTCCGGGTCGGTCGGTTTGACCCAACGTGTTATGAATTATGAAAATTAAAAAAATGATTTTTCCATATTTTATTATTTATTAAACTTTTTAATAAAAAAACTATTTTTTATCCCTATGACATTAATCTACATATCAATTAACACAGTATTAAAGCCTTATATGTGATTGAATTCAAGTTATAAGAAATAAGTAATTGAGACGCTCGTTGTCTAAACTTTAAATCTCTATGTATAGTTGGATTTGTAAGATACGTGTCACATTAGAGAAACCAGATGTGCGATTTTCTAAAACTAGTTGATATGTTGGGTTCATCTAAGTGTAAAGAAAATAAGGGAATTAATATTTATTTTGAAAGACTTGTAATATACGTGCTTCATTATTGCGTTTATTAAAGTTGTAACGTTAGATAAAAATGACGTTAAATATCTTCTCATTTTCTCATAAAAAATATTTTCATAATTTTCATGTTGGAAAGATATACAAATAACTAAGTACTTATTTCGACTTATAAGATACACATTTTATAATCTAGGGTAGCGACATTTCTTTTATGAAAAGCTCATTCAAATGTGCAAAACGTTCTTATAAATTATATCGATTTGCTTACTAAAATGTAGAAGAATAAAAAACTCATTTAACTGATTTAACAAGATATATGTATTCAATTAAGATGATTATAACGTCCTTTTTTTAAAGAAAAATAATTACGATGGATGAAAAGATGTTAAAAGCGTATTTTTTGAGATCTATTAAAGAGTTTTAGGTTCAAATGATATAGTCAATATGTTGAAAACAAAATTTTTATTTGAAATGAATTCTAACATTGAGATTACTCTAAAAATTGACATTAAACCTGTCAAAACGGGTCGGTCGGGTTGGTTGCCGGTTGGTTCATTTTCGGTCGGGTAATTATCGGGTCGGTTATATTTCGGGTTAAGTCGCTTTCGGATCGGTCGGGTTCGGGCTTTGACAGGTCGGGTCCCGGGTCCCTTTTCGTGTCGGATAAAATTTTCCCAGGTCTACTTGGTAGCCATCTGTAACACCCCTGAAATTCCGACCCCTTGGCCGAAACCAAAACCTTAAAGGACGGGAGGAAATTCGGGTGTTACATAAAAGAAAAAGGAAAAAAAATTTTGATAAACGTTAAAGATTAACTTCAAATATATGAGTGGAAATTTTGGCAGCATCTGCCCTAAAACTGTGCGCCTTTGTAGGAAGACAAAAGTTATTTAGAATCCAATAAAGTAAACGCATCAACGACGTATCAAAACAATATCACGGCGGAATGATTCATCGCCGACTTCTCAAATCAACATGTTAAGCATGGATCGTGGTTCCGGTGTCAACGCTTACGTTTTAAAATGACTTATCTCTTTAAAACCTAAACCATGTGTGCATCCATCGAACAATGGTTCAATTCGAGATGACTCAATTCAAGACCATGATGTGGATCATGATAGTGACTCAATCCAAGTCCAAGACCATGAAACCCATAAAGGCATGAAAAACACAACAGCAGCGACCTCGCGACCAGCCCACCTTGCGTCACTCGTGGAGCCTCCACCTATGCACCACCGACTTGGACAAGGGTAGAAACGTGATCCTTGCACATGGACCTAACCACCAAGGCCCAAGAACACTCATAGTGGTGCACGTGTATCCATAAAATTGAAGAACAAGGTGCCCGGGTCAGCAGCCCATTTTGGACAGAATAGTAGCTGGGCGTGTTTTTGCTTTAATGTTCTATTATTTGTTATTCTTGCACGTGGGTAATTGAGCATGTAATAAGCATATAAGTCAACGGCTATTTTGATGTTCTTAGCCTATATATATGTGCCTAACTTTCCCATTGTAATTAGATTAGATTTTACATTTTGAGTGCTAAGTCCACAAAGTAATAAAAAATCAGATTTCTTCATTGTGTTGCACGTTACTCTCAAAAATTCCTTGTGTGTAATTCCAATCAAGCTTAAGCAAGAGGGTGTGGAACACCCTTCGACCGTCATAATTTGTGGAACAAATTAATGCGTAATCCTTTCTTTAATCGAGTGAAACTCAAAGAAAGGTTCGTGGAGTCGTGCATATTGGTGAGTGAAACCAAACGGAAAACTCGAGGCTGCCAAGGACCAAGAATTGGTTTCTTGGATAGATTTGGGGTGGAATAAGAAGATCGCCTTTAAATAGTTTGATCGTGTGCAAGATCGTGAATCCGGAGGACCCAATCTTGGTGCAAAACCATCCAAAATTATAAACTACGTAGTGGAAAGACAAATATACAAGGAAGGGCACAAAGGCTCGTAACAACAACCAAAGTCTACAAAAGATAAATAAGAATTATAAAATCAAAATATAAAGATATGACGTAGGTTATGCTTCGCTCTCATCACTCTCCCCCAATGCATTGCAATGTAAAAGAAGCTCCAAAACCTGCTACGACTGTCTATGATACTCCTGCTGCTCGACATCAAACCAAAGGCCAATGTGCATAGCAGGACAATCATAGAAAGTCGTCAAACAAAGAAACATAACACAAACACGTACACGTCAGTAATTAGGATCAATTATATTAAGACATAATTAATATCAATATAACATATCATAATGTATAAGGGTGATTTCACAACATTCTCAGCGCCAGTCATAACCACTAAACATCAGTTTCTACTTCTCACTGTCAATTCCATTTTCTTCACTTCTTTTCGACTTCATAACTTCTCGGTATTACTTGAACCAAGAACTTAACCACTTTTAAATATTTATATATGTGACTAGAGGCCACCATATTGGGGATTGCAAGACCTAAATGGCCACACCTCGACCAAAGAGCGGTGACGGGACATACCGACACCCAATGGTGAAGTATGAATATACCCCCGTAAAACGAACATATATAGATGATCCTACCTCCGGGAACTAAAGCCACTGGGGTACCAAACTAGTGAAGCCAGGATACCTAAACGTATGTCACTAGAGGCCACCATGGGGTTTGCAAGACCCACATGGCAACACCTCAACCAAGGGCGGTGACGGGCCATATCGGCGCCCAATGGTAAAGTGTGAACGTACCCCCGTACAGCGACCATATACTAATGATCCATACCTCCGGGAACTTACCCACTGGGGTACCCTAACCAGGGGAGCCACAATAATCGAACAAATCTGCTACCTCATCAATAAGAAACTCCTTCCAATTACAACGAACAAGTTTCTTACTCCATCACTAAGGGATTTATTCCCATTCTATTTCACCTTATTCAATACTTTCTTACTCCATCACCAAGGGATTCCTTCCCATTCATAAAACATAATTCTACCACATTATTAAGGGTATCATTCCCTATTTAACTAACATGAATCAATCTCAATAACAAAGGAGTTATTCTCATTCAAACAAACGTATGTCAAACTCATCAATAAGGGAATCGTTCCCATTCAACTAACAATAATCGATATCATCAATAAGGAAACAATTCACTATTTCCAACTAACAATAAGCAGTATCATTGATAAGGGACTCGATCCCTTTCAAACAAATAATAAGCAGTTCAATATCAAGGGAACTGAATCGTTGTCATTCTAAATACTAACCAAACATTTAGCATATTAGCATCGTTCTCTACTAGTAAACTTGAAAATCATATAATCAATAACTTTGATATTTCATTCGACGACGATTGATATTTCATTCGATGACGATTCATAGATAGTGTACATTATATGTTTTAAAACAATTCAATATCGGTAAATATAAAATACAAGATGCATGTAAGAGTTAATTTACTGCGTGTACGTACCTGCAAGCGTCGCTGCACGACCAAAAGTTATTAAAGTCACTAACTAAAGTTATACTTTCCTCTTATGAACTGGGAACCTATACAAGTTTGAAGTAGACCTAATAAGCCTATTTATCTCCACTTAAGAGAATCTAAAAGCTAGAACAAACTATCGTTCACCCATTCAAAATAACTTCCATTTATTCTAACACATACTAAACCAATTCACATTATTCATTCTATACGTGTCCATACGTTATGACCTTAATTCAACAATCAAATAAGCTTTAACATCCTCTAAACCACGAGAAAATAAGCTTCACGACCTAGTGTACTTTATGATAATTTTCTATATATCTATAAGACTCAAGTTACAAAAAAAAAGACCACTTCGCCATGTAATGTCACAACTAACAACACTTACACATCAACATTAATATTAATAACTTATAATGATGTTGATGTTAGAGATAACCTCACGTTGTGGTATAATTTACTACAATCTACAAAATTACTCATGATGGCAAAACACTTCCCCAAATAATTTGAAATAATAAGGCCAACAATGGTTTCTCCCCACTTTAACAATGATAGTATTCATCTTTAATAACCATGAACATAACACAATTAACTAAGAATGATAATCAATAATATAACAATACTTACCATCATAGCTCTTTATAATACAAGTGACAATTAACACCACTTTATGTGACTAATACTCTCAATTATAACAATTATTATCACCTATTCACAATAAAATCACATTTTCAAAGTTCCTACAAATCTATTATAATATAAACCCTCAAAACACAAGAGTGGTACAACTACCATCATATTCATTCATATTTTTAAACCCTAACTCATAATCACATTCAATTTATCAATCAAACACCTACCCACAATAAGATTAAATGAAAATAATACAAAAACCAACAGTAAATTCATAAACTTTATAAAATTTAAATGGGAAACAATAAGAATTCAAATAGGAGAAAGGAGATGGCTCACAAAAATAAAACTAGCAAGAGGGTGAAGAAGTGAATGGAGGTTGTGAAGGTGGTGGCACAGGGTTAAACCGACTGCCTGAGATCCGTGTTTGCTGGCGGCGGTCTGGGCGAGGGTGGCTGCTGCAGCGTGGCTTCTCGTGGGGAACAAGAGAGAGCGGTCTGCTGCGTCCTGCTCACGGTGGAGGACAAAAAAAACCGGTGGCCTGGTGGTGGGGGTTTGCCGGCTGTGGAGGAGGGAGGAGAGAAGCTGAGAGAAGAGGAAAGGGAAGGGAAGCGTGTTTCTTGAGGGAGTAATGGGTATTTACTCCTTAAAACCCTAACACCTCTTTTTATTTTTATTTATTTATTTATTTATTTATTTATTTATTTCTAAATTACCTTCTTGAAGTGCCCAACTAAGAGAGCTCACTTATGTGTGCTCACAAGTTCTAGTCAAATAGTTTTTTATTATTTATATATATTAAGATTCAAATTAATATATATATATATATATATATATATATATATCTATATATATATATATATATATATATATATATATATATATATATATATATATATATATATATATATATATATATATATATATATAAAAGAAGTTTATTAAAAAGTAATTCAAAAACAATTTAATATAATTATAAAATCTTCTAAAGTTATTAAAATATTAATTAATGACGTCAGAAAATCTCGGGGTGTTACAGACTATCCCCCTTAAAAGGAGTTTCGTCCCCGAAACTGGAGAAGCGAAGGTACTAAGCATGAAAATTTGTTTTTCTAAAATTTCAAGAAGGTGTTTTAAACCGTTTTAAGCCTAAGAATTAAGTCAAAGATCGTGACTTATTGGCTCTATTAACAAAAAGGATACACAATCTATCAAAATAGTCATACATACTTAGTTTTGAGTATTTATAGTCGCCCAAATTGTCACGAACAACCGAGCAAGGTATGAAGTTATGACACAAATTAACTCAAACAACCCATCAAATGCATGTAAATATCACATCATTAACTAAAACAACCAATCAAAAGCATGTAGATATTAAACAAATCGATTGAAACTACAAATCAAAAGCATACGAATTTGTAATAAGTTTATATCATAAGGGAGAAAAAATGTGTGAAAAGGCACGAAATTCAATCACATTCTACCCCCCCTTAAAACATAGTTACGACCCCGTAACTCAATTAACCTAAAAATAGGATAATCCAAATCTTCTCTATGACCTCATAAGGTCCAATAAATTTTTAGGCTTGACTTGCTTTTACTAACAATTCTTAATACTCATTTCATCGGGCGAAACCATCAAAAGTAATCTCCCATAGTGAACGCATCATAACTTGTAGTAAACCATCTTTCAAGTTTACTAAACATCACAATCCCTTTTTCTTTCACTTATTTATCTCATAGAATAGTCAACTTGATGAGATGTTTGCTTAATTCACTTTACTTTAATTTACTCACTTTGAATATCATATATAAAAAGGTTGGATAATAGTATAGATCTCAGAATAACAAATATCTCAAAACATTTTAGAGTGAGGAAGGTCATACTAGAATAATTAAATTAAATATGATTGGATAAGGGAGTTCACTCGGGTGACACTAGTCTTATCAAGTGACTTTATCCATAAAAGTTGATACGTTTGTATAACTACAATGCAGTATGTTTAATTTGGATGATTACGCAACGTAAGATGGCATGGTTACTACATGAAAAAGTGTAGTATTATTACGATTTGTATAGAACAAATTTGCTTCCGAACAAGTTTTAAGGAACTACTCCAATGTTTTGCAAATGCACGGATGAAGTTTATGGAGTAAGGATAACAAAATCATTTAAAGTGGAATTTAACAACCATTGTCAACCAGTTTCAAGACAAACATAATAAGTTTTTACTAACAAATATCAACATGATATAAGTTAATTTCAAGACATTTTCAAAATCTAACTGAAGATCTTTCACTTAACATACCAAGGTCGGTTAGGCGATACCCCTAACTATACTTGACACTTTCATGCACTTGTATGCGTTCCATATCAATAACTAAACTTTCACGTTATCAAGTACATACTCTTTTTACTTAAAAACATATTTTAAGCTTTTACATATTTCTATAATCCATGACTCAATACATGATTAAACCAAAACTTTCACTCATGCTACCCTATTACAATTCATACAACATACTACATGTAATACTTTAATTAACTTAATTAAGTAGAGTTAACCAACATGCTATAAAAAAAAATGTGAGACACACCGTGGAGCTAGAGGCCCTTAGAGCCTAGGTGCAAGGCGAAGGCGCAAGCTTTTTTTTTTTTTTTTTTGTATGCGAGGCGCACTTTTTCACTAAAGTTTAATATTCAATTTCAGTACATTTATAATACTTCAAATAACATGATATTTATATTTTAGTATCAACAAACTTGAAAACATTTATTATTCTTGCGTCAAACACCACTTTAGCACAAAACTATTATAATAAGAATACGAAGAATTCGCAAAGGTTATGTTCTTTGCATGCTTTTTTTTTGTTTTTCTAAAAAAAAAGAACGATTTTTTTTTTCCGAACTACATATTCAAGTGATTTTGAGTTTAGAGTTTTGCTTCTTTTTTTTTTGAACAAACGAGGATAAGTTAATTACCCAACCCAACAAGGAGGCGCACCAGGCGCAAAGCGAGGCACGCTTTTAAAAAAACTAAGGTTATACTTAAATGATGACATCATTACATGCTCTCTGCTTCACATAATCAAATTACTTTACTTTACTTATTATAACATGATCCTGACGTTTTACTTAAAAAAAAAGACATGCTCTTTTAATTAATGATGTATGATGAGATCGTACTATAACATGCTAAATTATACACCATGACTCGATTAGGAAATTAACTTATGCAGTTGATAGCTTAAAACATTACGACTAGATACAATATAAAATCCAATTACATATTTCATATTTTAGCAAGTTAATGTAGTTAATACTTACAAGTTCACAATTGTGAGCCGTGAACAATATAGCTAGTAAAACTGGTTTTCGTTAATCAACGGAAATTCTTTATACACTACTTTAGACTTACTTGAAAGGTTACAACACATTTTAGAACTAATTTAGTAGGATACTAGATAATCCCCGTGCGATGCACGACTTTTTCATTTTAATTATTGAAATTATAATCATTTTAGTAAACTTTTATTTTTTCAAAAGTATATTTAAAAATGATATAATTAATTTGTACATAAATAAATAATTTTTATTATAAATAGTAGATCAATGGTGCTTTGTAAATTGAAAATCAAAGATAATAATGAATTTGTGCATCTTTGATTGATATATTTATTACTTTATATTGTTATTTAAATTTATGTTATATCCCAACTAAGAGCTTTTAATGATTATCTCAAATTAATCATCTTTAGCATCTAAGATTTCTATAGTCATTCTTATGCAATGACATCATCTTTACAAAATGGAGGGAAAATTTTTCTTAAGAAGATGACACCTCATCATTTTTTTTAGTTGCTTATGTAAGCTGTATTCTGTTTTAGACTTTTAGTACTATGTATAGATTATATCAAAACCAATTGGACATAATTGGTAGTAATAGATTTGATCACACTGTCTGAAATGTCTTGTGTAACAATTGACCTCGGACTATCACCAAAATAATTTAATATCTTATAAACACTGTTAAGCGTACAGGACCTTAATGAGATGCAAAATAGCGAAGTCATCTAAGAATTAGTTCAAACTCTTTGATAACTTAAATAAAGGGTTAACTTTTAATTTAATGTTTCATAGCTTAAATGCATAGTAAATTTGTACATATGATTAAAAACTTAGAGCAGGACATATTACGAATCATCACGAACAAACAAAATAAAAGGAAAGGTAAGTTTGAACCACTTGGATTACTTTTCTGATTTTCTAGTGTCATTCCTGCACAAAACACTTTCGATTTATATTCTAACATAGTCTATCAACATTAATAGTCATACATAATAGATCCATACTTATCCATATATCGCTAGTGATCTAAGACAATAACTGATGGTCTTCAATTTACGCTACTCCAAGGTATGAATATTTTATTACTTATTTCAACAGCATGAATAAAATTATTATCATTTGATTTACATAAAACGCCAACTTGAGTTCAAAAACCGTAATGTTATCCATAATTTATGATCAGGGCTTTATTTACCAGCTATCGTATAAATATCTAATCGATCCACTTCATTTACAATCATGCCACACTTCTATCATATTAGTTTCACGTACTCATTCTTGTTTAAATCACTCATTATGCTATTTGCACGCTTATTAATCATATCAAAAAGAATTTTGATCATCACTTCATATACTAGAATGGATATTACCATATCAAACTTATAAAGATTTATGGAAACCTATTCACATGAACGAATATCCATGCACCTAAGACCAAAGTTTATACCATCCTCACCATCAAGAGCGAACTAGATGCAACCAACATCTCTATAATTCCATTATTCATACTTTGTTTTCCGTAATTAATACCTATCACGCAACTCATGAGTTGCGTACTCATTCTTGGTATATATTATTGTGTTGAAGTAGTTAGAATCGAAAATAATTGTCATATGCTTGAAATTAAGTGTTAAGTTGCGTTTTTAACCGTTTTGAACGATTTTTGTCACTTTCGGGCATAAAATAGCTTAAACTTGGTTTTTTATACACGAAACTTGGCACACAACACTATTTGGTATATATTATTGTGTTGAAGTTGTTAGAATCGAAAATAATTGTCAATTGCTTGAAATTAAGTGTTAAGTTGCGTTTTTAACGGTTTTGAACGATTTTTGTCACTTTCGCGCGTAAAATAGCTTAAACTTGGTTTGTTATTCACGAAACTTGGCACACAACACTAGTTGGTATATATTATTGTGTTGAAGTTGTTAGAATCGAAAATAATTGTCATATGCTTGAAATAAAGTGTAAAGTTCCGTTTTTAACGTTTTTGAAGCGTTTTTAATTTGGCACTAACATATATAATATTTTTTTAATAGTGTTTTCAACAAAAAAATAGCATTTACTGCGGCTACTACGTGCTTAAATTTATGGAAGATATCATAGAAACCGTGAAAAAACTCGGGGTTGAAAGTATTGATTCCGTAAGTATTTATTATGTTTTTAAATTATAATATTATAAATATTTATTAGAAAACCTATAATATATATGTACTAACTTTTTAATAATTATTTCTTTTAATACGTTGATTATATACGACACTCCAAGGGGAAACACGCGAATTGACGGAAACGGAAATACGCGAAGTGAAAGACAAAGTTGCCGTGTATATTTCTAATTTATGTTGGTAGCTTATGTTTCGTAGTGGTGTACGTTAAGTTTATGTATATATATTTGTATACATTATATATATTGTATAATTTATTTGTAATTTATGTATATTATATATATATATATTATTTTGGTGATAATTAATGGTGATTATAGCTGGTTTATTATTGTTAAATATTTATTATTTTATAATTAGGATATTATATACAAATATCAATAAAACAAAAAAAAATTAAAAAAAAAGATCACTATTGGCTACGGTTTTGGGCCTGTCCGCAGCCAATAGTGTGGCCCAAAATTGGGTTTCTGAAAAACACACTATTGGCTGCGGACAGGCCAAAAACCGCAGCCAATAATGTATTTTTTTGGCTGCGTTTTTTAACCGCAGCCATTGTTTAAAGCTATCAGCTGCTACCACAAGTGCTTGGGTCCAAAACCGCAGCCTTTAGTGGCCTAAAAACCGCAGCCTATGAGGTTTTTTCCACTAGTGGAACGAAATCAACCATTTATGACTTGACTAAAACATGTCCATTAAAAAGAATTCACAACAATCTTATAAATGATATGCCAAGAGTACATCAGCTCTATATGTTGTCAAATAAGAGGCATTACCAACTTCATCAACAAATGCAAGACAATAACTTTAAGCTCTCGATCTATTTCCTTGTTCATGCGTTAACCTATCATAAATGTTGAAAGCAATGAATCGCTCAACGTTGTTAGACATTTGCTCACATTTTATAGGTAATGGATAAGCGATTCAAATGGGAAACATAAAAGATATTCAAGAAATTCAAGAGAAAAAAAAAATAAAAAATTTAAAAAGTAAAAAGAAACCAGAGAATTAGGAGAGATGAATATACCAGTTGAATGGTGGACGGTTGTATTTGAAGAGGAGAAATCTAGGAAACAAAATCAGACAGTAAAAGAAAGTATGATCATCAATCGGTAAAGGAAGGTGGCATAATCAAATAAATCAATTCGTATGGCGGATGAATGTACCAGTTGATTAGGCTTACCTGTTGATGACGATCTGCAGCAAGGAAAAAAATGGGTAGAAGGAAAATTTTAAAAAAAAATCGGACTGCAAATTTCGACTCAAAGATGGATACCAAAAAGAATTCAGAAACTTAACATCTCGGTTGTTGGTATTTACGTGTATAAGCCATTCTATTGTCAAAACATTCAAAAATGTTTAGAAGAGCTGCTTCGACATTGCAAGATTTTATAAGAAACCATTGAATATATAAAGGAAATTTTTAGCTTTACAGAAAATAAAAGCTAGAAACCTGAAGTTAATCAATTATCTGAACCTACGCCCCTGACGACCAGCACTAACACCAACCTGACGTCACCAAAATGACTTCATATCCATCAGTGTTGAGCACCTTCAGCTGAAAAGATATAAATTTGTGGATTAAATGGGAGTAAAGCCTAAAGTAAGTCTAACAAGATACAACCCTAAAGAGCTTCGTTGGCTGCGGTTTTAAGGCCACCAAAAGCTGCGGGTTTAGACCCCAGCACTTGTAGTAGCAGCTGATATCTTGAATAAAAGGCTGCGGTCAAAAAACGCAGCAAAAAAAAATTAAAGGCTACGATTTTTGGGCAAAACCGCAGCCAATAGTGCATTTTTGAAAAATCAAAAAAGCACTATTGGCTGCGGTTTTGCCTAAAAACCGCAGCCTTTAATTCATTTTTTTTTAATTTTTTTTTATTTTTTTTTTAATTTTTGTTTGTTTTAATAATAATAAAATATAATTAACAATTAATAATATAGAATAAACAATTAATAATAATAAAATATATATATACATAATTAATTGTATTCTATTACGAGTACTGAGCATGACACATATGTTAAAGTGAGACTATAGTCACGCAACTCGATCCACTTTATTTACAATCATGCCACACTCCTATCATATTAGTTTCACGTACTCATTCTTGTTTAAATCACTCATTATGCTATTTGCACGCTTATTAATCATATCAAAAAGAATTTTGATCATCACTTCATATACTAGAATGGATATTACCATATCAAACTTATAAAGATTTATGGAAACCTATTCACATAAACGAATATCCATGCACCTAAGACCAAAGTTTATACCATCCTCACCATCAAGAGCGAACTAGATGCAACCAACATCTCTATAATTCCATTATTCATACTTTGTTTTCCGTAATTAATACCTATCATGCAACTCATGAATTGCGCAAAATACGTAATAATTGTCATTAATATCGATATTACATAATTAACTCTACTAATTTGTAAAATCATATCGTCATTCAAACAACAATCATAAGTTTTAATTATAATAATAACACACATGAGAAAGAGTCTTAAAACAGGCTAAACAAACTAAATTTCTATTTATGCACATGCAATGATAATCATTATGCATGAATAAATAATATGCACCTATCCCATATCTACCCAAACGCTCACGAATAACTTCTAACTTCAAGCAATTTCTCAAAGAATTTGAAAAGACAAAGCGTCGAAAATAGGAACCACTGGCTCTGGTAACCACATGTAACACCCCTGAATTTCCGACCCCTTGTACGAAACCAAAACCGTAAAGGACGGGAGGAAATTCGGGCATTACATAAAAGAAAAAGGAAAAAACAATTTTGATAAACGTTAAAGATTAACTTCAAATATATGAATGGAAATTTTGGCAGCATCTGCCCTAAAACTGTGCGCCTTTGTAGGAAGACAAAAGTTATTTAGAATCCAATAAAGTAAACGCATCAATGGCCTATCAAAACAATATCACGGCGGAATGACTCATCGTCGGCTTCTTAAATCAACATGTCAAGCATGCATCGTGGTTCCGGTGTCAACGCTTACGTTTTAAAATGACTTATCTCTTTAAAACCATCCAAAATTATAAGCTATGCAGCGGAAAGACGAATATACAAGGGAGGGAACAAAGCCTCGTAACAACAACCAAAGTTTACAAAAGATAAATAAGAATTAAAACATCAAAATATAAAGGTATGACATAGGTTATTCTTCGCTCTCATCACTCTCCCCCAATGCATTGCAATGTAAAAGAAGCTCCAAAACCTGCTACGTCTGTCTACGATACTCCTACTGCTCGACAACAAACCAAAGGCCAATGTGTCATAGCAGGACAATCATAGAAAGTCGTCAAACAAACAAACATAACACAAACACGTACACGTCAGTAACTAGGATCAATTATATTAAGACATAATTAATATCAATATAACATATCGTAATGTATAAGGGTGATTTCACAACATTCTTAGCGCCAGTCATAACCACTAAACATCAGTTCCTACTTCTCACTGTCAATTTCATTTTCTTCACTTCTTTTCGACTTCATAACTTCTCAGTACCACTTGAACCAAGAACTTAACCACTTTCAAATATTTATATATGTGACTAGAGGCCACCATATTGGGGTTTGCAAGACCCACATGACCACACCTCGACCAAAGGGCGGTGACGGGACACACCGGCACCCAATGGTAAAGTATGAATATACCCCCGTACAACGAACATATATAGATGATCCTACCTCCGGGAACTAAAGCCACTGGGGTACCAAACTAGTGAAGCCAGCATACCTAAACGTATGTGACTAGAGGCCACCATAGGGTTTGCAAGACCCACATGGCAACACCTCAACCAACGGCGGTGACGGGCCATATCGGCGCCCAATGGTAAAGTGTGAACGTACCCTAGTACAGCGACCATATACTGATGAGCCATACCTCCGGGAACTTACCCACTGGGGTACCCTAACTAGGGGTGCCACAATAATCGAACAAATATGCTACCTCATCAATAAGAAACTCCTTCCAATTACAACGAACAAGTTTCGTACTCCATCACTAAGGGATTTATTCCCATTCCATTTCACCTTGTTCCATACTTTCTTACTCCATCACCAACGGATTCCTTCCCATTCATAAAACATAATTCTACCACATTATTAAGGGGATCATTCCCTATTTAACTAACATGAATCAATCTCAATAACAAAGGAGTTATTCTCATTCAAACAAACGTATGTCAAACTCATCAATATGGGAATTGTTCCCATTCAACTAACAATAATCGATATCATCAATAAGGAAACCATTCACTATTTCCAACTAACAATAAGCAGTATCATTGATAAGGGACTCGCTCCCTTTCAAACGAATAATAAGCAGTTCAATATCAAGGGAACTGAATCGTTCTCATTCTAAATCCTTACCAAACATTTAGCATATTAGCATCGTTCTCTCCTAGTAAACTTGAAAATCATATAATCAATAACTTTGATATTTCATTAGACGACGATTGATATTTCATTCGATGACGATTCATAGATAGTGTACATTATATGTTTTAAAACAATTCAATATCGGTAAATATAAAATGCAAGATGCATGCAAGAGTTAATTTACTGCGTGTGCGCACCTGCAAGCGTCGCTGCACGACCAAAAGTTATTAAAGTCACCAACTAAAGTTATACTTTCCTCTTATGAACTGGGAACCTATACAAGTTTGGAGTAGAGCTATAAGCCTATTTATCTCCACTTAAGAGTATCTAAAAGCTAGAACAAGCTATCGTTCACCCATTCAAAGTAACTTCCATTTATTCTAATGCATACTAAACCAATTCACATTATTCATTCTATACGTGTCCATAAGTTATGACCTTAATTCAACAATCAAATAAGCTTTAACATCCTCTAAACCACGACCAAATAAGCTTTCACGACCTAGTGTACTTTATGACCATTTTCTATATATCTATAAGATTCATGTTACAAAAAAAAAGACCACTTCGCCATGTAATGTCACAACTAACAACACTTACACATCAACATTAATATTAATAACTTATAATGATGTTGATGTTAGAGATAACCTCACGTTGTAGTATAATGTACTACAATCTATAAAATTACTCATGATGGCAAAACACTTCCCGAAAAAATTGAAATAATAAGGCCAACAATGGTTTCTCCCTACTTTAAGAATGATAGTATTCATCTTTAATAACCATGACCATAACACAATTAACTAAGAATGATAGTCAATAATATAACAATACTTACCATCATCTTTATAATACAAGTGACAATTAACACCAGTTTATGTGACTAATACTCTCAATTAAAACAATTATTATCATCTATTCACAATTAAATCACATTTTCAAAGTTCCTACAAATCTATTATAATATAAACCCTCAAAACACAAGAGTGGTACAACTACCATCATATTCATTCATATTTTTAAACCCTAACTCATAATCACATTCAATTTATCAATCAAACACCTACCCACAATAAGATTAAATGAAAATAATACAAAAACTAACACTAAATTCATAAACTTTATAAAATTTAAATAGGAAACAATAAGAAATCAAATAGGAGAAAGGAAATGGCTCACAAAAATAAAACTAGCAAGAGGGTGAAGAAGTGAATGGAGGTTGTGAAGATGGTGGCACAGGGCCAAACCGACTTTCTGAGATCCGTGTTTGCTGCCGGCGGTTTGGGCGAGGGTGGCTGCTGCAGCGTGGCTTCTTGTGGGGAAGGAGAGAGAGCGGTTTGCTGCGTCTTGCTCACGGTGGAGGACAACAAAAAACCGGTGGCCTGGTGGTGGGGGTGTGCCGGCTGTGGAGTAGGGAGGAGAGAAGGTGAGAGAAGAGGAGAGGGATGGGAAGCGTGTTTCTTGAGGGAGTAATGGGTATTTACTCCTTAAGACCCTAACACCTCTTTTTATTTTTATTTTTATTTATTTATTTATTTATTTATTTCTAGCTTACCTTCTTGAAGTGCCCAACTAAGAGAGCTCACTTATGTGTGCTCACAAGTTCTAATAAAATAGTTATTTTGATTCGAATCTCTTTATTCTAGAAATTGTGACTATTTTTTTTTATGGATATAAGTTAACAAAAAATTTTTAAAAAAATTAAAAAATTTAAAAACAAGTATCTTCTAAAAGCTATTAAAATATTAATTAAAGACGTCATAAAATCTCGGGGTGTTACACCATCACATGTAAAGAGGAGGTGCGAAATTGAAAACCAAGCGAAGACTGCAATTTGTAGAGGCATTGCTTACTAACGCAGCAATCAAAGAACAGGTGCTCTAAAGAGTCAGGAGACACACCACAGAGAGGGCAAATATTCTCAATAAGGACTCCCATTTGAACGGTATATCCTTGGTTTTGAGCTTCCTGGATAGAGCCAACCAAGCAATGAATCGAGCCTTAGGAACAGAGAGTCTATTCCAAACAAAAGCATCCCATCGCACAGCAGGCCTTGTACCAAGCAGAAGTTTATGAACATCACCAATGCGATAATTAGGATTATTAACCCAAGGGTGTAGTTTGTCTTTCACTTTGCATATTTTCTTAAAAATCCAACTAGAAGTGATTGGGGGGTTGAAATGACCTAATTATTAAGGTTATTATTTTGCACAGTTCAAATGATCTAATTATTTTTTAATTTTATAATTATTGCAATTTCTTAGACAGAGAGAGGTTATTATTAAGGTTTGTCTTACTTAAAAAGTGATCTTAGATTCATAGGTCATTCAATACATAAAATCTGTTCATTTATGTAGAGACCTAAAACTTATTGGGATCATGTTCCCTAAATATAGCTTTTATAATAAATATGTTCAATTTTACGTTGTTCACAAAATTATTTCCCTACATACTGTGGGAATTTGAAATGAAAAAGACAATTTATCAAAAAAAAAAGCATAGAATAAGATCAATTTCAACTTATTTCCAAAAGTAAGCGCCTAATACCCCAAAGCACAGGTGTGGTGCTATTCGCACTTAGCAACTGCGAACAGAAGCAAACTGTTCAAAAAAAGTCAACCAAGTTGTTCCCACTTACTAAGTGCTAACAGGTCAAACATAGTCAACATGATGTTTGCACTTAGTAAGTGCGAACAACTCTTTGACTTTTTTTGACTTTGGGGAAAATGGAGAAGAAGGAAGCAGCAACAAGGTCAAAAAAAATCACCATTACCTGTTTGCAGTTAACAAGTGCGAACAACTTCTTTTGCTTTTTAAAAAAAATCTGATATCAGTTAGTAAGTGCAAACAGCCCCGTTCTAGGAATTAGACGCTTATATTTGGAATAAAGTTGATTTTGATCTTATTTGGTGCTTTTTTTTGATAAATAATTTTACCTATTTCAAATTTTCACACCACGTAGGACAACATTGAAAATATTTTTTTTTCTTTTTTTCTTTTTAGAAAACTACTACTTCACAAAGTGGTTTTAGTTGAAACTTTAATCAAACCGTCATTTATAAAAGCGTTTTACATTTGAGGGGTTATAATTAAAAAAAATAATGCTATGGAAATCGCCACCTCAAGTGGCGGTTATATTCAGACAATAAAACACAACAGTTTGTACCACTTTCATTTGCATCTTCCTTTTTTTACTCTGCTCTTCTCTTTTAGAGCTAGATTTCCGAAAAGAATTCTTCAAATCAGTGTCATTTACCATATCCTCACTTAGATTGTGGTGTGCAAATAAGTTCACAGGCCCATCAACCCCATCCTTGCTGATTTCCCTAGTGAAAAATCCTCACAAGAAATGTTTTCATTGAGTTCTTTTCCTTCAAAAACTTCCCATCATTTGTAACAAAACATGCAAACGATACATCACAATAGTGAGCTTGAGGTAGATGTGGGCAAAGAGTGCTGCATGAAAATTCCAAATTAATTCCTCCTACTAATTGTAGGAAACTCACAATTCAACTCAAGTAAGAAGAAAGAACAAATTATATGAATGCTATAGTCATTGAACTATCTCTAACCCTTTATTAACAAAATTAATTAAGCATTATCACATCAATACTCTTTATAAATGATGGATATCTGACCTGTAGATTTTCAAGAATAAATACAACTGAGATCAATGTCTACTTATCCCCTTCCAGTTAAAACAAATCTTGTAAGGAGAAAGTAATACATAGCTAACTGCCACTTGAAATGGCAGTTTAGCTAAACACAGTCCACAAAATTTTATCCCCAGACCAAACAACCATTTTAAATGGCGGCTCCCTTATTTAAAAAAAATTAAAACTCCCATCAACCGCTGCTTCAGATTACGATTTATTCTTCACATCAAACCGCTACTACAGGTGACGGTTTTGTGGAGAAGTTTTTTTTTAAAAAAATATCAATACCACGTGGATAGTAGTGTGAGAAATATTTTTCTAACCCACATAAACTTGGAAATATGTTGTAAAAAAGCAATATATAAGGAAAAGATTAACCAATTGGTTGTAGGTAAAGATAAATAGTTCATTTAATAAAATAACACCCTTTAGTGCGGTGAGAAAAATAGGGGTGATAAACTTTTGTCACCTCAAAATTGAAAGTTATCCAGTAGAGAAGGGGAGATAAATTGGGGTGAAATAAGGAGAGAGAAATGAAAGTGAGACTATAGTCACCAATAAAAAAATAAATTTGAGACCCCAAATCTTTTGCATTCACATGGAAAAGTCAAAGAATATATTCACCAACCTATAATTATATGCACATGTCTAGCTTGTCTCCCAATTAAGTACATCTTTTGCATGATTCTTGTTTTGCAATGTACTATTTGTTGAAACTTTCTACTATCCGTTGGAATGTTGCAATGACAAAAAACTATAAATTACAAATTTTATATATCAAATTTTATCACAATATAAATCCCAAATTTACTTCCTTTGTACAATTTCATTTGAAATTACCTTTCAAAAAAAATTCATTTGAAATTTATGGAGTCAAATCAAGGGAAAAACTTTTTTGGTTTATGGGAGAATGATAATTTTGAAAATTATCAAAATCATGATAATTTTAATTTACAAACTTCTAAAATTCCACCACAAAATTCTCAATTTACATCACAAAATACTCATGTGCCACATATTCTCATCCAAATGATTCATTCCAATTATCTCCAAACTCTCAACATAATACAATATTGATATTGATTTCAGATCATGAATTCGAAAATCGCATCCAAACAAACTCTTCAAATAGTTTAGGAAGAAATGCTTTGGAGAGGATAAATTTAAATGACGATTTCAACTTAGAAGAGGATGAAGCCAACAAACATGGAAATATCAGACACACAAAAAATAGGTGGACAAAAGCTTTAAATTTAAAACTCGTTAGTTGTTGGATGAACACCTCCAAAGATTCAATTATCGGTGTTGATCATTCTAGCAATTCTTATTGGCTTAAAATAACCAATAAATTTATTGAACTCACTGGAGAATCTAGAACTGCTAGCCAATGTAAGTTTCATTGGCAGAAAACAATAGCATTTGTGTTTGTTGGTTGTTATAAAAGAGCATGGAAAATGAATTGTAGCGGGTGGAGCGAGATCAATTATATATAGCAGGCCCATCTATTTTCCAACCAAGAAAAAGGTAAATCTTTCAACCTTGTTTATTTGTGGGAAGCAATAAAAGATGAAGTTAAATGGAATGATATGTATATGCAAGAATATTCATCTAAAATATCAAAAATAAATGATTCCGGAACATATACAACTTCATCTAGTGCTACTACTAATGAAGATACTATCAATGCTTCCCAACCAATTGGACAAAAGGCTGCCACAAAAAAAGGAAATCATAAAGTCACTAATGTTGAAGAATTTGGTCAACAAGTTATTGACATAGAGGCTAGAAAACGGCAACCATGGCGAAAATAGCATCCGCTTAACAAGAACTAGCTGATGCATAAAAAGCACAAGCTGATGCACAAAAGTTCAATGTTGCATTAGCTGTTTTGAGTAAAGATTGGGGAAGAGCGCATAATGATAGATTATTTTTGTGATCATCCTATGTATACCAATTATCAATTCCGAACAAGGTTCCATATGCGAAAACACTTATTTCTTCGTATAGTAAAAGATCTTGGGAACCAATATACTTATTTTCAAATAGGAGAAAGCCTGACGCAAATGATATAACATAAATGCACAACTGCGATACGAATGTTAGCTTATGGTTTCCTTACCGATATGCTAGATGAGGTGGTTCGTATGGCTAAATGTACGATCCTTGAGTGTCTTCAAGAGTTTATAAAGGCAATTAAAGAGTTATATATATGGTTCAACGTACCTGAGAAGGCCTGACGCAAATGATATAACATGTTTGCCTCGACTCGGGGAGGCACGTTGATTTCCCGGAATGCTCAGTAGTATAGATTGTATGCATTATTAGGAATGGAAGAATTGTACAATTGCTTGGCATGGGGCGTATCTAGAGGTGATATAAGCTCGCCAATAATAATTTTATAAGCAGTGGCTTATCCTGATTTATGGATATGGCATGCATTCTTCGGTGTTGTGGGGTAGAATAATGATCTAAAAGTCTTAAATCAATCATCGTTATTTACCAAACACTTACAAGGACAAGCTCCACCTGTTTACTCTGACAATAAGTGACATCATGTATGCATGTATTTATTTACATAATTTGTTAGTGGAAGATGAACGTGACCTGTATGAAGGAAATTATGATTATGAAGGTATTGAAGGCATACGAGTACCAACAATGGATGATGTCAATCGAGGAGCTCCTCCACTATTAGCAACAAATATCCTTCAAATCAACGTTGATATACACGACCGACGTATGCATCACCAACGAACTCCAACATAATCTTGTTGAACATATTTGGCAAAAATATGGTGCAAATTAAATTGTAATATTTGATTTAGAGAATTTTTATTATTTTCATATTGTATTTGTATTTTTTATATAAATTAGATATTAATTTATTTTGAAATTTTTATATTAATTGTCGGCGTGAAAAAATAATTAGTAGAATTTTTTTACGTCATTTTAACTTAGAAATATTTATATTGGTGAATAACAAAAAAATACAAGAAATTTTATTTTATTTATCAAAAGTTATATTTCTTGTATCATAAATAGTAGGGAGTGACAAATAAGTACAATGACTAGAGGAGGGAGGAGAAAAAGGGTTGAAAACATGACATGACATAAAGATGGAAAAATTACCCACAATAATCCAACCTTTTTTCGATTTTCCTACAATAATCCCAACTATTAATTAACCATGAATAATACTATATAGTATGTCATTTAACCAATATTGTTGTTGGCAAAACTTGTACCTGACCTGTTATTGCAAGTCACATTCTAGCTAGTTGCAT
Source organism: Amaranthus cruentus (assembly GCA_019425755.1). Lineage (NCBI taxonomy): Eukaryota > Viridiplantae > Streptophyta > Magnoliopsida > Caryophyllales > Amaranthaceae > Amaranthus > Amaranthus cruentus. Next base: position 12,407,000 of record CM033462.1, on the reverse strand, counting down.
ATTCATCTTTCACATTCATTTTCATATTCATAATTCATTAAACCATTGTATGTATTAATTACATTTAATTTCTTCTCATTTCCTTTCTTCTTCTTTATTTATCCATTTTACTCTATTAAAATCCAAAATATAGACTCTTATTCATTTTCCTTGCTTCTCTATTTTTTTCTCATCTCATTCAAACAACCCCTCTCTCTCATGCAATAATAGTTTCACCATATGCAAGTTATATATCGAGCCAACCATAGAATTCACACTTTATTCAACAACATTCATCTAAAATCATAGCCTAAATTAACTATTATACTCACTAATCATAAATCAAGAACAAATTAAGACAAAAGAATCAACTAATGTATGTACCTCATGATAGAAATTAACAACAAAGAATATATTAAGCAACAAAATGACAATAAGTAAAATAGAGATAAATACGTAATTGATGAGATTTTAATAAATACCAACTAGATAAATGAGAACAATTAATGATGAATAAGTATGAAGGAAAAAAATGAAATCAAATGGAAAAATAGTCTTGTAATTGCTTAAAAAAACCTTGAAAGTCTAATAATGATCTAGGTTATAACTAACTAAAAAATACAACTTAAGTTTAATAAAACCGTTCGGTATTGGTGGGCGTAATTAATCAGCAAAAAGGAAAAGGAGGTTTTCTTCAATGGTGCATCAATGGAGGTCCAGATCTTCTTTAATGGTGGTATATGGTCAGAGGGAATTAATTAATGAGGAAATGATAGTGAACAGGAGTTGAAAGGTAAAAAGAAAAGTTAAAAAGGAAATATAGTTTTAAATAATAGAAACCAGTTGTAGGTCAACATTTCCGGCTAGATGACATAATACTTGGGATTATTCATGGTTAATTGATAGTTGGGATTATTATAGGAAAGTTTTCCTAAAGATAGTGGAACCCACACTTTTTCACCCAAAAGTAACCCATGACTACCGTTCCTCTTAGTCACCCTCCTTTTAATTTGCTATAAACCAAATGAGGAACGACACACCATTCACCGGCTCACAGCACACCACATCGTCCTCCATCACCGTTCCTAGTGAATCGACTCGACTCTCGAGCTTCAAGGAGTCGAGGCTGTGTTTTGCCTGCCTCTGCTTGTTGTCCACTACCTCTGCTTGCTGTTGTTGGATGCTCTTGTGTCAAGCCTCACAGGAACCTCAAATCCTCCACCAAACCTCTAGATTTAAACCATAACCATCACGACACTGCGTCACCACCTTCTTTAATTGACTTCAATTTTAGGTATAATTTTGACATCCAAAAATTAGGGTTATTTGATTTGAAACTTCAGTTCAATTATTTGTATTCCGTTATCAATCATAACATCTATTAAAAAGACTGTAAATGCTAAATGTCACAATACTAAAGCCCTTGCCAATTGTAATTTTTGATTGGAGACTTAAGATCGACCGATTGAATTGGTTTTAAAATATTAAAATAAAGATGAACAATGTTATTTTTGTTCAAAATTTGTAATATAAATAGAAAGATTCTATAAAAGAATAACAAATAGAACTCTCAAAATGGAAAACACGAACTTCTTTAAGAAACAGAGTGAATATAATTTTTGTTATTATTGAATAGTAGGAAATTAATAACTATTCTTACCATCATTTTATTGATTATAAAGCCTATTAAAATCCATTCTTTTGAAATTGATTGCAGTCAAATAAGATGACACAAAAATATTGTTTTTAAGGTAATTTAAGAATAAATTAGTTTGATTATCATGTTTGTTTCTTTTTTTTTATTTACAAAAAAATGAATATTAAGGAGTTATTGAAAATATTATGACTCGTTAAATTAATGTTTGATATAATTATCAAAATTGAAATGTCAAAGTGTTCACACGGAAAAATAAAGATTGGAGGGTAGAAAATTGGTTAAATTGTAAAGTTGTTTCTTAGGGTTTTGTACTACTGTGGTGTATTTTATTAGAAGATAAATGTTTAAGTTCAATTAATTCTCAATATATGATAGGAGTAATATGCTTTGTAGTAACAAGTTGTGGGGTCGCGTGCCCTTAAGTCACACTATCAAATTTTAAATGTTATTTTTACACTTTTGTTAACAATAATATAATTTGTAAATATTAAAATGTCAATATGTTGTAAAGGTTTGAAAGACGTAAGAACTGAAAATGTTAAGCGCGAACAAACACCAATCGAAACAGCCAGCAGTAAAAACTGTAGCCTAAACACCGTCTTAGTCCATAAGTAGCAGCCACAATTACAGCAGATTGTTATCTTTGATTGACATACCCAAATAATTCAATTATATATAGTGCATACTTTACACCATTCAGCTTCTACAACGCTTCACACAGTATTAAAGAGGTTGTTGATCTGAAGCATTTATCTAACAGTGGGGTCTGAGCAATCAAACAACACTAGCTGCCCTTTATTACAGCAAATTCACATCAAATAACAAACCAATGCACCTGGATTCAAAGTTGCCCACATATTTTGGATTGTATCAGCACCATATCAGTAGCAACGGTGAACAAGCTTTACGAAATAGCAGGTACAACAGTAGCAAAGACCTTTTGAGTGACAGCCTGCCCCCTTGTCAACAGTATCGGATTTCTCTATTACACTCACAATACAATGATCCAAAAGAAACATCTAAACCATCTTAACAGACAACGGACCCTTTAAAAATGCAGAGTGAGCGGTAGAAACAGCCCGTCAGTAGTAGGGTGAAACGCAGCATAAAATAGGCCTACTGAACATCGATCATTGTGCAACTTCTTAATCAACATTGAGACAACAGAACTTCACATTTACACAACTAAATTTCAGGTTAATCGTGTATCAAAACAGCTCCTAACTTCCAACAACAATTCCACAATTAAACTCCTTTTGAACCATTGATACTCCACAGTCCACACACACTCTCTCACCCGTATTCTTTTTTCCGAATTTTGATAGTTCCATAAGTTCCATCACAATTGACACAAATTAATTTCAAAAAAGGCAATCAATTTAAGCTATGCAGTGTGCACAACCCTAATCTTTTGGGATTAACTTAGCATTCATATTGTGTGTAGTCATTTTAAACTACATAACAAACCAATTTCAGAACAGAATAACCTATTCTAAACTATGTCATTGTATGAAACAAATTCAATAACAAAAAATTTCATTCATAACAACAACCATTTATTCTACAAATCCTAAATTGAACTTAATTCATTCTAATTATTTTAATCCCAACAAGCAATGCATTACATTAATTAAAGAAGGAACTTACAAGTTAGTGACAAATGCCATCAAACTCGAATAGGAATTGGTTTATCATGTTCTTCTTCGTTATTTTGAATGATTAATCTCATCATATTTCATGTCTTCTCCAACTTTGCTCCTCTGCTCAACACTATCAAAAACACACACAAATATGATCTCTTAAACACCCAATCATATGTACTAAATTGAAATTCATACCCAATATAAATATTACATTGATAAATTTCAAAATAAAATTATAATCAATAACATAAAAATACAAATTAACTTTGTACTGATTTAATACATATAGACATATGAAATATACTATCACCAAGTAAATATCACAAGTCAATAATATAATCAATTGTTTTGAAAATTTTAATACACCTCTTACAACATAAGGCCATAAGTCCAAAACTAATTAGCAAATTGTATGATCTTGGTGCTGTTTTACAATATTGTCACACGCGATGACAGTTCGTCAACAGAATCCAAGGGATGTAAGTTATTGACCTATATAGGCCATAAGCACACAACCATTAATCTTTGAGAATTATGTCCAATAACGTTTCATTTTACGATCTTAATATCTTTTTGGAATCCTACTTGCACAATCTTCAATCATAAATTGACTGTTATTGGTTATAATCTAATCAATTTCTTTTCCAAAACATTGTGCACAACTCTCATTCATGGTTTAACTTCAATCCGTATCGATCATTTCAGCACAACAAATCTATATAACACTCTAACCTACGCTTTAAACAAATAAAGTCCAGCAAATTTATATCATTTACATTCTATAACATAATATAAAGTACCACAATTTCAAAGCACACAAAAGATATCCACTCCATCATTAATAAACCGCAAGTATAGCAACATAAATCCATTTTGAAGGATAGTATACTAACATCAAATCAAACACTCTTGCAGTTTAGGAGTAAATTATTATCAAACTCCGCGATATGAAGACTTAGCTCACCAATATAATTCATCAAATCATATCAACTTTTGATATATACACAAAAAGATCATGTTATCAATTAGATGCGATTGTTCAATAAAAAACATATTGTTCCGACCGCCAATCGGATAAGACCTTTGACTGAACCCAAGTCACCCAATGTGACTCGAACTCGATATGACCTAACATGCATCAAATTCGAGTGTAACTCAAACCCAACTTTAACTTGATCAACTAGAAGTGACCCCACTTGTAATCTACTTAGACGTGCTAGACTGAAAATTAACTGACATTAAAATCAGCCATAGTCAACACCATTCGACTTAAACTTAACCCTAACTCATATAATCCAACCTAATGGTAACTCTAACCCAAAATGACCATAGTACCAACCTAAAATCAATCAAACACACACAAAGGATAATCGACCCAAACATGAATAGTATTCATCTGACCTCGTACAAATATTATACTTCACCAGAAATCAGAGTTGAACCCTGACCCAACTGTGTATTAAGTATTTATCGTCGTAGATACAAACCAAGATGCCTATATTGGAATGCTTTGTCTCAAACCTTTGGTTACATGACATACTTTAGCACGTGGAATGGCAGAGGGATGCAATGCTACTTGATGATTTTGACTTGTCGGAAAATGAATCCGAAAAATGAGAATTCAAGGTAAAGCAATTAGAACTATCTAATTGGGTAACATTGGTATTGACTTAAGGTATATTCTGACTCGAGAAACCATTACCAAGCATTGAATACTATCAACAGAATAAGGTATAAAAATTATGAAGAGGCCAAAATCAAAAGTCTAACGTGAAAAATAGCACAATAAGATAAAGACTATTCACATCATGTTGAGAAAAGTTGCGATATAACACACACACTTTCTCCCTTTGTGTTGTTAGATGAGAAAAAATAACCAATCTAATCGAACAAACAATTATAATCCCACAATCCAGCACAATAAAGTAAAAATGCGAAAAGTAAAGCACACACGATATTTACGTGGAAACCTAATGCGGGAAAAAACACGGGACCGTAAGTGGTACCACACTCTTCCACTAATCACCAATAAAATTAATGGGTACAACCAAAATTCTCTCTAGACAATACTAGAGGCAATACAAACACCAAACAACCCTAAATCATCACTCAAAAGTGGTAAAATAACAATTAGGGTAAGTTAGGGCAAAATACAAATTACCCACTTACAATGCACAAAACGACAATCCAACCGTTGAATATGTAGGTTGGGTAGTCAGGAACACCGTGTCAAAATTTGACGAAAAACGGAGAACGAATGGCCTTCGATTGGATCGACGCAACGTCACGCGTGGTGCCGTTTTCTTCTTCTTTGCCGCGCACCTGTTTCTTTTGTGCGTGAATTCTCCTAATTGCAATGTAAGAATTTTTCTAACTAGCCTATATATAGTTTCCAAACCTTTTTTTTTTTTATTTATTATTATTAATATGTTATTATTAGCCCATAAGCCTATAATAAAAAATAGTAGGCTCTTCCTCCTAGATGGAGGGAATGGCCCAACAAACCTCCCCCTTAATCCAACTTGGGGGGTATGACAAGCCCTGCTTTTGAATAACACACCTCTAACTTGTCGCTAGGTAGGATCTTAGTCAACATATCTGATCCATTTTCATGAGTACTGATTTTCACAAGCTCAAAAGTTTTTTCTTCTATCTGATCTCGAATCCAATGATACCTCCTTCATATATGTTACGTTTGACCATGATAGGTAGCATTCTTAGCTAGGTAAATGGCACTTTGACAATCACAATGTAACAAATAATTGTCTTGCTCAAAGCCCAACTCTTCAAGAAAGTCCCTCATCCACACTAACTCTTTACCAGCTTCAACAGCTGCAACTTACTCTGACTCAGTAGTTGAGAGAGCAACACATTGTCGCAATTTAGATTGCCAAGAAACAGCTCCCCTGCAAATGTCATAATGTAACCAGAAGTAGACTTACTAAAATCAATATCACCTGACATATCAGCATCTGTGTAACCGTCCAACATAGGTTCGCATGGACCAAAACATAAACTAACTCTAGAAGTACCCCTGAGATACCATAGAATCCACTTAACTGTTGCCCAATGCTCCTTTCCAGGATTAGACATAAACCTGCTAACTACCCCAACATCATGAGCTATATTAGGCCTAGTACATACCATAGTATACATCAAACTACCTACGGCATATGAATAAGGCACAAAATTCATCATCTTATTTTCTTCATCTGTTGTAAAAAATTGATCGGAACTCAATTTCATATGCACTAGCAGTGGAGAACACACAGATTTAGCATTGTTCATATTGAACTTTTTCAGCACCTTTTCAATGTATTTCTCTTGTGATATCCACAATTTCTTATTTTTCCTATCACGAGAAATATGCATGCCTAAAATTTGTTTTGCAGGGCCAAGATGTTTCATAGCAAAGGACTTGCTCAAACTAGCCCTCAGGTTAGCAATCTTGTTGGAATCACGACCAACAATCAACATATCATCAACATATAACAAGAAAATAAGAAAGTCACCCTCAACGAAATTCTTCACAAACATGCAATGATCAGCATATGTCTTGTGGAAGTCATTATCAACCATGAATGACTCAAATTTCTTGTACCATTGCCAAGGCGCCTGCTTAAGACCATACAAACTTTTCTTTAAGCGACACACAACTTTCTCCTTTCCCTTGATCTCGAAGCCTTCAGGTCGCTCCATATAAAATTCCTCCTTTAGGTCACCATGGAGGAAAGTCGTCTTCACATCAAGTTGCTCAATTTCCAAATTCATGCTGGCAGCCAAACTATGTACAACTCTAATTGAAGACATCTTCACCACCGGAGAGAAAATCTCATCAAAATCAATCCCTTTCTTCTGCTCATAGCCTCGCACAACAATCCTAGCGTTGAACCTAGGTGGCTGACCATCTTCTCCGGGCTTCAACTTAAACACCCGTTTATTCTTGAGTGCTCGTTTCCCGTTAGGCAACTTTACCAGTTCATAAGTGTGATTCTCATGCAAGGAATTCATCTTATCTTGCATGGCATTGTACCACTCCTTACTTTTCTCATGTGACATAGCCTCTTGAAAATCTTCTGGCTCTCCCCCATCAGTTAGTAACACAACCTCTATAGTAGGATACCTCATAGAAGGATGTCGCCCTCTAATAGATCTTCTAACATCATCAGGCTGTGGTTGCGGTTCAACGATTGGTGGCTCAACTTCAGGTTGATCATCATGACCATGATCACCAACATTGTCATCATCATGCTGAATGTCTCCCCCTTCTACTCTAGGAGTCATCTATGGTAAGACTCGATCAAAAGTGATTGGAGTATGAGAGGATGTTAGTTGCGTTGGCGTTTCATTATCTTCAATAGTCTGATCTTCAAAGAACACAACATCTCTGCTTCTGAGAACTTTCCCATCTACTGGATCCCATAACTTCTACCCAAGAGCATCTTCAGAGTATCCCAAAAATATGCACTGCTTTGTCTTCTTATCTAACTTGGACCTCTCATCTCTAGGAATGTGAACAAAAGCACGACATCCAAATACCCTCAAGTGCTTGTAGGAGACATCTTTACCGGTCCAAACTTTCAGAGGAACATCACCATCAAGAGGATTTGAAGGTGAAAGGTTAATCAAGTACACAGCTGTAACTAATGCCTCTGCCCAGAAAGACTTGGACAACTTTGCATGAGAGAGTATACATCGAATTCTTTCTTCAATTGTTCTGTTCATCCCCTCTGAAACTCCGTTCAATTGAGGTGTCTTTGGAACTATTTTATCAAGCTTGATGCCTTGACTCTTGCAGTAGCTTTCAAATGGGCCTCTGTAGTCACCATACCATTATCAGCTCTCATAATCTTGAGCTTTCTACCTGTTTCTCGTTCAACTTTAGCTTGAAACTCCTTGAAAACAGAAAGTACCTGATCCTTGGTTTTCAACACAATAACCCACACTTTTCTAGAATAATCATCAATAAAAGAAACAAAGTAAAGAGCACCACTACGGGATTTAGCATCCATAGAGCATACATCAGTGTGGACAAGATCAAGAGGATACTTTCTCCTAGATGGGGGGCGAGAATGAAAAGCAACCCTATGTTGTTTACCAGTTAAACAATCAACACAGGATTTAAGAGACATACTTGAGAAATCAGGGATATATTGCTTCTTTGAGAGCATCTGCATACCTTTCTTACTCATATGGCCAAGTTTATTATGCCATAACTCACTAGAACATTCATCTGCAACATTTACCTCACCCGTGCAAACCTTCACCTGCATCATATAAAGAGAACCTTGCTTTTTACCTCGGGCCGGTATAAGATTCCCCTTATAGAGCTTCCACTTACCATCATTGAAGTGGCTGAAGTAACCCTCTTCATCAAGCCTACCTATAGAAATGAGATTCAATCTGATATCAGGAACGCGTCTAACATTTCTCAAAATCAGCTTGCAGCCGGTGGAACTCTCCAAGTAAATAGTGCCTTTGCCGACAACCTTGGATGACCCATCATTGCCCATTATAATAATACCAAAATCACCACTAGTATAGGACGAGAAGTAGTCTTGATGCGGAGTAAGATGATACGAAGCACCCGAATCAATTACCCAATTGCAGTCATCACCAGCTACATTCAAACACTCTTTATCACCAATGAAGAGCAAATCATCATCACTGATTGCTAGAGCTGTAGTATTTTTCTCTTCAGACATCGACTCAGAGGAATCACACTTTCTATCTTTTGACTTGTCTCTTTTCATCTTTCTGCAGAACCTCGGCTTGTCGTAGTAATGACAAATAATTCTACTCTTGGATTTAGACTTGTCTCTGGAATTGTCTCTAGCTCTAGAAGCTCGATTTTGGGTTCTCCCCCTATTAAACTCTTGTGCAACATAATGAGCTTCAGAATGATTGGAGGAACCCATCTCCTTTCTCCTAGTCTCTTCATTCAATAGACTAGCTTTGACACTTTCCATTATCAACTTACCATCAGGAGCAGAATTGCTAAGTGATACAAATAGTGTGTCCCAACTCTCTAGCAATGAAGAAAGTAGCAATAGTGCCTGCAACTCATCATCTAAAAACATTTTCACTATAGACAACTTATTAATCAAACCTTGAAAATCATTCAAATGTACTACCATGCTAATACAATCGTGAAATTCTAACTTTACCAATTTTCTCATCAATGACGCTTTACTTAAGGCGTTCTTCCTCTCATACATAGCCTTAAGTTTCATCCACAATTCATAAGCATTTGTGTCATTGGAAATATGTTGGAGCACACTAACATCAACAAATTGTCTAATGGTTCCTACCGCTTTCCGATTCAAAATTTTCCATTTACTTTCATCTTGACCAGTGGGCATAGACTCATTTAAGATTGGTTCATACAAATCTTTCACATAAAGAATATCTTCCATCTTAGTTTCCCACACAACGTAATTGGTAGAGTCCAAATAAATCATACCGTGCATACTAGATTTATCATCCATCATAAAAAAACACAAGAATATCACCCAAGAAAATATAAACCAAGCTCTTGATACCACTATGTTGAGAAAAGTGGCGATATAACACACACACTTTCTCCCTTTGTGTTGTGAGATGAGAACAAATAACCAATCCAATCAAACAAACAATTATAATCCCACAATCCAGCACAAAAAAGTAAAAATGCGGAAAGTAAAGCACACACGATATTTACGTGGAAACCTAATGCGGGAAAAAACCACGGGACCGTAAGTGGTACCACACTCTTCCACTAATCACCAATAAAATTAATGGATACAACCAAAATTCTCTCTAGACAATACTAGAGGCAATACAAACACCAAACAACCCTAAATCATCACTCAAAAGTGGTAAAATAACAACTAGGGTAAGTTAGATATAATTTACCCAGTTATAATGCACAAAACGAAAATCCAACCGTTGAATATGTAGGTTGGATAGGCAGGAACACCGTGTCAAAATTTGATGAAAAACGAAGCACGAATGACCTTCGAGCACCTGTTTCTTTTGTGCGTGAATTCTCTTAATTGCAATGTAAGACTTTTTCTAAATAGCCTTTATATAGTTTCCAAACCTTTTTTTTGTTTGATTTATTATTATTAATATATTATTATTAGCCCATAAGCACATAATTAAAAATAGAGGGCTCTTCCTCCAAGTGGGAGGGAATGGCCCAACACATCATTAAGTACCAAATTATCCTAAAGGAAAAAAGACTTCAATTAACCAAAGAGAATCGACATCAGTTAGCAAGTCATTAAACTATCGCAAAAAACTTTTAGTTATGTAGTCACCCAAATTTTTTACCTAGATAATTATTTGCATTACTAAATCCCTTCGAAATTGTAACAAGGGGAGTTAGCAAAGATTAAGTAATGAAGGCCTTTGACATGTGTGGATAAAGAAAGAAAAGGAAAGCAGAATATAGATGAGAATTAGAGTAAATGATGGGGGCATTCCATAAAACAAAATGTGGGAAAGTAAAAGAGACGGACTAAAAAGAAAGAATAGCAATTTCAAAGGACTGAGGGAGTCATCATCATAATCATCAAAATCATCATCATCATCATCTTACCAAGTGTATCCCGCCCATAAAACTATGAGCAGAGTCTGCGGAGGGAAGGACGGCGACGACTCATACCCATAAAGGAAAGTGCGGCCGATGAGTCCCCTATTATCATCATCATCATCATCATGCTAAGTTTGCATAATGAATTAAATAATGTGCACGAACACAATTCCGCTACTTCTTCCCCAACTCAGTTTAATTATATCAAGCAATTCGATATCCTCTTGTTCTCAATGGGAAGTTAGGTCTTAAATATAAGATAATACATTGTTACAATCAGGCTGAAAGGAACTTTGTTTCTACATAAGCTATCAGATGTGGTCATGTGGGTACTTTTTATGAGACACAATATGAATGTGCTATTTAATTTAAGCATCTTCCATAAGATAGCTCCTGGGCACAAAGTAAGCCAACAGCCTAAAATTTCACACTAAATACATATTCCCTCCAATTCACCACTAAGTTCTCATTTGTTTTTTGACACTATTCATATATACTCTTAATTTGTATTTTATTATTAATCTATAAGTGTAAACATAGTCAAGTGGGATCTTGTTTGATTCGTCTCAATGCAAGGATTATTCATATCAACTTTCCATAATTTTTAATTAGGAAAAATTATATAAAACCACCTAATCCATACACTTTTTTTTAAAACTACCTTATATAAAGTTTTTTGCAAAAAACCACCTTACATAATGCATTTCTTTGCAAAAGACAACATGTTACTATATTTCGTCAGTTGACCGGCATGTTTAACTGTTGACCAGCATGTGTTTGTCACGTGCCCTTCTTTAAACACCATCTCCATCATCTAAACCCATTCGAAGAGGAGGATAATGCATGTCTTTTCCATTTTTATCTCAAATCTAGGGTTTTAATGATAGTTGTTTTCTCAAATCTGGGTAGTTTTTGTTGATGAATTCCGATTGGAGGATAAAATATGATCAGGGGAAGAAGAGGAGGATGATTTTGAGCAGAAAATGAGGGAAACATCAGAGTTTTGTGCAATTTTAGCAAATAAAGTGGTAATAAGTTTATCAATTAGGTTATCAGAATCAGCAAATGAATAGAATATCATCTCACGACCAATCAAACATTTCTTCTAGAAATGTTTGAGTTTGGTGTAAAAGATTACAAGTAGAGTATTTATCAGTCATACCCAGAAAAAGTGAAGAACAATAAAGCTGAGAAACGTTGTGTACTGTAATGGGTATTCTGCCATTGTTGTAGCAGAATCTTAAAACAAGCTCAAACCCATCTGCGCCTCCTAGGAAATCTTCAAGGGAAAAGATAAATTGTTGATCTGGGTTCTTTTCTTATGTTGTTTGATCAATTTTTTGAGCTTCCCTGAGAAAGCTGACACAATTTTCTGCAGGGAATACGAAGTTGTTGAAGCTAGCAATAATGATTTTGATTTTAATGATTAACATTTAATGAATGGTAAATGCAGAACATGAAGTATATTGTATAAAATGGAATTACCTGATTGAGAAAGAATGTTTGTTGGGAATTGATATGGATTTGAAGATCACATTGGTCTGCCATAGTTAATCCCCAAATAGAAAAATGGAAAAGAGAGAGAGAGAGAGAGATAAAAGAGGGAGGAGATGGGCTTCTTTTGGCTCACGTGACAAACACATGTTGGTCAACCGTTAAACATGCCGGTCAACTGACGAAATATAGTAACAGGTTGTCTTTTGCAAAGAAATGCATTATGTAAGGTAGTTTTTTGCAAAAAAATTTATATAAGGTGGTTTTTAAAAAAATAGTGTATAGATTAGGTGATTTTATATAATTTTTCCTTTTAATTATGCACAATTAGAGATATTAACGATTGAATAAGTGAATTGGATAGAGCTCTAAAGCAAATGGGACTTTAGTGGTGAATTGGAGGAAGTATTATAAAACAACATAAGAAAAAACCAGAGTTGAACCTTGACCCAACTATGTATTAAGTATTTACCGTCGTAGATATAACATCCCGGCCCAACGGAGCACCGGTGACTACTCATACAGACTGTAGACTAGCCCCACAGACCAACTAAATCTGGGGTATCACACTCACCCCCACTTGGGAATACAACGTCCTCGTTGGACCCTCATTTCAGGATCTTTTCCCCCGTTCGGTGCACTGAACACACAATCAGCCACGGTCTCATGGTTGCTCTGATACCATTTGTAACATCACGGCCCAACGTGTTGGCCCAATTGAGTTTTGATGATGACTTAACGGTTTATAAACAAACAAACCCTAGAGATTGTTTTGTAGGTCAAATATCCGATTTGTCAAAATTGTCGATGGCACCTAAGAGACTTGCTTAAAGAATAATGTACGTGTCAAAGTCAATGTCAAAGTCAAAGTCAAAGCAGTCAAATCTTGAAGTCCAAATGGAAAGTCAAAAGAAGGATCGATTACTACTGTTCCAAGATTGATAAATTGAAAAGAAAGCTGACGGAAACCGTGCAGTGTTCCTAGCGAAGCAGGTCTGAGAAGAGAGTCAACTAAAATGTAGGAAAATACGTTTTTCTTTATTTTAGTTATTTGTACGGTTAAATTCTAAATAATTGCATAAGAGATTAATTGGCAAAATTAATTAATTTAATCTAAAACGTGAGATTAAGTTTCCTTACTTCTCTCCACGTTAATAGGGAATTAGTTAAGGATTAATTAATTTTACTATTTTTAGCAAAGAATAACCGAATGACCTGGAGTAACCTCCAAGGCTTTTCTCCACAATTCCCACATCTTAGATTAAGGGAAATATGGATGTAATGCATGGTTAATCTCATATAAAAGAGACTTTCATAACCGGCCAGCTTTGTGAGTGCCCAAATCAAGAATTCAAGAAAGATCACCCAAGGAGAAAAATATGCATTCGTTTAATTGCCAATTAATTCTCAAATATTTTTCTTATGCAATCTTTTAGTCTTTATCCAATCTAGAGAATTTATTTGTAAAGGATTTTTGAGAGTTTATAATTTAGACTTAGGGAAGTCTAAAGAGGAATCGTGAGAAAGAACGAGAGAAAGAAAAGAGAAAGAGAAGGAGAAGAAGAAGAGAAGTGGCCTAGAAGAGAAGAGAAAAGAAAAGTTTTATGTAATTGTATTAATTACCTATAACGTATTAAGAGAAGTTTAAAATCCGAAGTGGTCGTGGATTTCTTTCTATTAGGCCTAGAAAGTTTCCACGTAAAATCTCTTGTCTCCATTTTACGTTCTTGCTTTTACTTAAGTATTTTGATTGAGTTTAAATTTCGCAAAACAGGGCAAAAATACTTGAAAAAGCAATAGAACAATTCATCCCCCTCTTGTTGAATTCATAATCTCTATGTGTTTCTACAATTGATCAGGAAACCCTGAGAGCCGTATCTTGGTATTTTAGAGATGTTGAAAATGAATGAAAGAATGGAGGAAGGTTACTCTACTCAAAGACCGCCCATGTTCGATGGAAAATTCTACACATACTGGAAAAATAGGATGGAAATCTTTATCAAAGCCGAAAATTACCAAGTTTGGAGAGTTATCGAAATTGGAGACTTTGAGGTAACAACTACCAACTCCAATAACGAAACTGTACCCAAATCGATCACTAAATTTGAGAAAGAAGATTTTCAGAAAATGGACATGAATGCTCTTGCCATCAAAATACTTCACTGTGGTCTTGGACCAAATGAGCACAATCATATAATGGGTTGCAAAACAGCTAAGCAGATTTGGGATCTGCTAGAAGTTACCCACGAAGGAACTAGTGAAGTAAAGCACTCCAAGATTGACTTGCTAATGTCAAAGTATGAAAGATTTGTTATGGAACCTAAAGAAAGTATTCAAGAAATGTTCACTAGGTTCACCAACATAACAAAGGAACTTGTCTCACTTGTAAGGTTTATTCGCTCAGATGAACAGGTCAGGAAAATCCTCAGGAGTCTACCTCAAGATGAACATTGGAGAGCCAAAGTTACAACCATACAGGAATCCAAGGATTTCACAAAGTTCAATCTGGAAGAGTTGGTTGGTTCCCTTATGACCCATGAATTACATCTGGGCACAACCGACAGTTCGAGAAACAAAGGCTTGGCTCTGGCAGTGAATGAACAAGAAGAGTCAGAATGTGATGAGGAAGAGACTGCTATGATGGTTCGAAAATTGAAAAAGTTTTTCAGGAACAGCAGATACAACAATCAAAGAAACAACAAAGAAAGAGGAACTGCTAATTCCAAAACCAACTACGAATGTCACAAGTGTGGAAGCACTGATCATTTCATCAAGGAGTGCCCTCAATGGAAGAACGAGAAGGGCAAAGGGAAAGTAAGGGAAACAGGAAGACAACCTATGAAATGAAACTTCAACAAGACGGACTTTCGCAAAGCCATGATAGCTGCATGGGGAGACTCTGAAAGCGAAGCTGAAACTGAAGCTCCAGTTGAAGAAGAAACAACAAATTTATGTCTCATGGCCATTCATGACAAAACATCAAAAGCAAAAGAGGTATTGTCTTCTAGTTCATTTCCTAACCATTTTTTTAGATTGGATAAACATGAATTGATTAAAATAATTTTAGAGACACAAGATAATCTGAAAAAAAGAACTGCCACCTGTCTCCGAATGGAAAAAGACCTTAAAACTTGTAATGACCATGTTTCCTACCTAAACTCGTTTAGATCAGATGTGCAAACTAGATTTTTTGATTTATTAGATCAAAATGTGATGTTAAAGGAAACTTTAGAATAGGTAAAACAGGAAAACATTGTTCTTAATGTCGATCTATATCAATATAAAATGCTAGGCTTAAATTCGAATCCTAATGATAAATCTATTCATGAGATTAGCTCTAAAATCCAAAGTTTAAAATTAGACTTAGAATCTTGTAAAATCGAAAACGAGAAATTAAAAGCTGAATTAAATTCACAAGGAAAAAGGAAAATCAATGAAGTTCCAAAATGGATTCTAAAGGCTCCAACTAGAAATGCAGAAGGCCTAGGATACATTAAGAATAAAAACAAGAAAAAGGTTTATGTTGATCTCCCTAGTAGTAAAGTCTGTACCTTTTGTGGCAAAATCGGGCACCTGAAATTTCAATGTTTAAAAAAGGAACAGCACAACAAAACCAACCAAATCTATGTCGATCGAATATGGATTAAGAAATATGATTCATGCTTAATCGACAAGGAACCCAAGGATGACTGGGTTCCTCACACTAACAATTAGTTCGTTTTGCAGGCTCTAGTGAGGGGGAATAACTCATGGTATCTCGACAGTGGTTGTTCGAAGCACATGATAGGTGACGAAATAAAATTTCTCTCACTGGAAGCCTATGATGGAGGAACTGTGACCTTTGGAGACAACATGAAAGGCGAAATAATTTCCAAAGGAAAGTTTGAAAGGTCAAGTTCCCATGCAATAGACAATGTATTTTTAGTCGAGAATTTAAAACATAACTTGTTAAGTATCTCTCAATTTTGCGACAAAGGTAACTCTGTAATCTTTACTTCTGAAAAGTGCATTATTTCTAGGGATGACACAGGAGACACTGTTCTGGAAGAAATCCGAAAGGGGAACACTTATGTGGTGGACCTCCACACTGTTCCCAAGGCCAGTTTAATATGTCTTAGTGTTTTAGAAGATGACCCTCTTCTTTGGCATATATGTTTAGGTCATGCTAGTTTTTCATTGCTTAATACTTTAAGATCTAAAGACCTAGTAAGAGGATTACCGTCCCTTAAATTTCAAAAAGATGAAGTATGTGATCCTTGTGCCAAAGGAAAACATGTAAGGTCGTCCTTTAAACCCAAAAATGTCGTGACCACCTCAAAGCCACTTGAATTAATTCATATGGATCTTTATGGACCAATGAGAATCCAAAGTCGCAGTGGAAAGCGATATGTGTTTGTTATAGTTGATGATTACAGTAGATATACATGG
Source organism: Amaranthus cruentus (assembly GCA_019425755.1). NCBI lineage: Eukaryota > Viridiplantae > Streptophyta > Magnoliopsida > Caryophyllales > Amaranthaceae > Amaranthus > Amaranthus cruentus. The sequence continues at coordinate 12,390,223 of CM033462.1, read as the reverse complement.
ACCTTATTTTTATCTAGTAAAGACGAGGCCTTTGATGAATTTGTTGCTTTTGCTAATAAAATTCAAAAATATAGTAACAATCAACTAGTCCACATAAAATCAGATCATGGTAAAGAATTTGAAAATTCAAGGTTTATGGATTATTGTAATGAACATGGTATAAGTCACAACTTTTCCGCACCAAGAACACCACAACAAAATGGTGTGGTGGAACGTAAAAATAGAACATTCGAGGAAATGGCTAGAACCATGTTAATTGCTAGTGGTCTCCCTAGAAACTTTTGGGCTGAGGCTGTTAATACTGCATGTTACATAATAAATCGTGTGTTAATAAGACCAATCACTTCTAAAACCCCCTATGAATTACTTAAAGGCATTAAACCTAATATTTCGTATTTTCGTGTATTTGGATGTCGATACTTTGTTCACGTAAATGGTAAACGAAATATAGGAAAGTTTGATGAAAGAAGTGACGAGGCAGTATTTCTTGGCTACTCATCTCATAGTAAAGCTTATAGAGTCTATAACAAAAGAACTATGTGTGTCGAAGAATCTGTTCACATTATTTTTGATGAGACTAATTTTATGACAAGTGAACAAGAAACAGGTGATTTTAAAATAGGTCTTGCCAATATGGAAGATGATGAAAGCATACGTAAAAAGCAAGACCAAGAAGCAAATGAAGAGCTACAGGTTCAACTTTGAAATCAGGACCAGCAAGGTGTTCCTAATCTAGCTACTCCCAGAGCAGTAGAAAATGAAGCTGAACAAGGTGTCAATCAAGTCAGTGAGCTTGTTCCCACACCAGTCTCCACAAGAGACTTTGTGCCTAAGCCGTGGAAACATCAAAAGTCGCACCTACTTGACTTGATCATAAGCGACATAAACAAAGGCGCACAAACCAGATCCCAAATAAGAAACTTTTGTGCACACTTTGCATTTCTCTCAACGTTGGAACCCAAGAATCACGAAGAAGCATTACAAGACTCATATTGGGTCGTTGCAATACAAGATGAATTAAATGAATTTGAAAGAAATAAGGTGTGGCACTTGAAACCTAAACCCAAGAATAAGAAAATAATTGGCTTAAAATGGGTTTTTAGAAACAAGCTGGATGAGCATGGAATAATTGTAAGAAACAAAGCAAGGTTGGTAGTTAAAGGATACAATCAACAGGAAGGTATTGATTATACAGAAACATTTGCTCTCGTAGCAAGGTTAGAGGCTATTAGAATTCTAATTTCATTTGCTGCTTTCATGAATTTTAAGTTATATCAAATGGATGTGAAATGTGCTTTCTTGAATGGCTTTCTAGAAGAAGAAGTCTTTGTGGAACAGCCACCTGGCTTCCAAAATCCATCCTCTCTAGATCATGTCTATAAGCTTGATAAAGCTCTTTATAGGCTCAAACAAACTCCTAGGCAATGGTATGAGAGATTATCTAAATTTTTGATTGAAAATAAATTTATTAGAGGTAAAATCGATAAGACCTTATTCTTTAAGAATAAAGGTTCAGATATTTTAGTTGTTCAAATATATGTTGATGATATTATTTTTGGAGCCACTAATGAATTATTATGTAAAGAATTTGCTGACCTAATGAGTGATGAATTTGAAATTGGTATGATGGGAGAATTAAATTTCTTCCTTGGTTTGCAAATTAAACAAACGGCTAGCGGTATTTATATCCATCAAAAATAATATATAAAAGAACTTCTAAAGAAATATGGTCTAGATAATGCTAAAACAAACCACACACCTATGGCTACTAATATTAGATTAGATGAAGATACTAATGGTACAAATGTCGACTAAACTATGTATAGAGGAATGATAGGATCTTTGCTATATCTAACTGCCAGTAGACCGGATATTTCGTTTAGTGTTGGCTTGTGTGCTAGATTTCAATCAAATCCTAAGGAATCACATCATATAGCAGTAAAGAGAATTCTAAGATATCTAAAGGGAACACATGACTTGTCCCTATTTTATCCTAAAAGTGATGTCTATGACTTTAAAGGTTATAGTGATGCAGATTATGCGGGAGATCTTGTGAATAGAAAAAGTACTTCAGGAATGGTACAATTTCTTGGCTCATGTTTAGTATCTTGGTGTTCCAAGAAACAAAACACAGTTGCTTTATCCACCGCTGAAGCTGAATATGTGGCAGCAGCAGCTTGCTGTTCCCAAATGCTTTGGATCAAACAATAGCTAACAGATTTTGGTATTAAATTTGAATGTGTTCCTATTTACTGTGATAATACTAGTGTCAGATGCATATCGAAAGATCCCGTGCATCATTCTAGAGTTAAGCATATACATATTCGACATCATTTTCTTAAGGATAATGTTGAGCATAAAAACATCATTGTTAAACATGTCAGTACAAATAAGCAAGTTGCAGATATAATGACTAAACCACTTCCAAGGGAACAATATGAAAAGATGAGGCTGGAGCTAGGTATGATCAAGCTTCACTAAAGTTTAATGCCAAGATTCCTCCTCAAAGCAACGTGAAAAATTGGAAGGGTTAGATCAACCACAACAAACATGATTGAGAAATCAATTATTGCAAGATTTAGGTACGCAACTATCTTAAGTACGTGCCATGTATGTTTTCTTGATTGCATGCTTAACTGATTAGACCAAGTAGCATTTGTTTGTTTTATGTAATATTGTCCTCGTATTAAAAACGAAAAAAAAAACGAGGATATCTGTTTTCTTATTTTTAAGTTTATTTTTAAAATTTTCTTTATTTTTCCTTTTCCACAAAATTCCAGCATTTTATTTCATTTTATTTTCTTCGGTTGGTCAACTTAAAAATTGGTGGAAGACGGATCATCGTAGTGTTTCGAAATATCGCTATTACCCGCTTTAATTCAATGAATATACCCGCGAACCTTTCGTTACACTCATCATTCACACGATACAAACTGACCCAAGAAGTAGTACAAACTCTTCATATAACCGTCCACTCACTCATAAATACCCACTCTCTCACGTCCCATCCATCACTCACACAACCCATCACTCCCTCAAAGCAAGTACTACTCATTACTAAACCCTCCTCAAAACCGTCAACCCATCTTACATTCTCACTCCTTCAATCCTTCATCCTTATCTCCTTCATCAACCATGAAACCCCCGAATCCTCTTCATCAAGCAAGAATACCAAAGGAAAAACCCCAAAATTCATCCAACCCAAACCTTTGCAAGTAATCCATCCCTCACCATCAAGACACACACCACAGCCATCTTCACAAGAACAAAAATCTTCAACACCAAAAGCCATGCATGCCGGATCAAAAAGAACACATTCTAACCCTAAAGGGATTTCATCATCCAGACCTGCCAAAAGGATCAAACAGGCGGACCCAAATAGCGCAGAAGAATTAGCCAAGGAAATGTCCGTGGGCTTTGGACTTGATAAATACTGGTATGACTCAAACCCCTTTCCCTAATTACATGCGATTTTGAGTAATCAAGGGTGGGAAGTTTTGATGTATGACTATTCATGCAACTTGATTTATCCTCACCTAATGCGTGAATTTATTCAAAAAATTTCTATTGAAAATGGGGTGTGTTCAAGCACGGTAAAAGAAATCAAGATTGAGTTTAACAGTCTTATGTTAGGGGAATGGTTTAATGTTCCCGCTGTTGGTTTTGATACATACTACGTTGGGTCAAATATTATTTTTTCCGGAATCAATGAAAAAACCGTTCTGAAATTTTTAGGTATAAATGACAAAAAATGCTTTAGCCATAATTCGTTATCACCACTCCACAAACTGCTTTACAACATTGCTCGAAGATTCCTTTTGCCACGCAATTCCAAGCGTAGCGAAGTTAATCTTCGAGATGCAACACTGATTTATTGCCTAGCTAATCATATTAAAATCAATTTCCCTTCGTTAATAATTTCCCATTTAGCTGATTGCATTGAGAAGAACAGTATGGTAGGGTATGGAGGTTTGTTGACCCATGTCTTTAAAAAGTTTGGAGTTCCTCTAGAAGGTCTAGAATTCCCAATGAGCGCCAATAATAAAATTGGTGCAAAATGCCTTAACAATTTGCACCTTAAATTAAATGAAAAGGGAATTTTAGAGGACACAGTAGAGGATGTAGATGAGGTCAGTTCAGATGATGAGAAGGTAGGAGAAGAAAAAGAAGAGGAAGAAAAAATGAAAAGGGGAGAGGAAAGGGAGGTAGGAGAAGAAGAGGTTCAGGAAATTGTTCCCTCTGCCAGCACTGATAAGGCAGAGGTGACTAAGGAACAGGGGAAAGTATGTAGTGAGGGGGGAGCTTCTGGGGAAGAAGTAGGTGATGAACTTGAGGAAGATCATTCCAGTGATAGTTCTGATGATGAGGAGGTAGCAAAGCCTGCTAAGGAGGAGTCTATGCTGACTCCAAGAAAGACCAGCAGGCTGGCCTCAAAGCGTCATGTTGGTTTGGATGACGAAACTACCTCACATCCCACCAATGAGCCTACAAATGACCCTCCTTCACCAAAACCAGACTCACCTCCACCACCACATGTACCATCACCACCACCATCACCCATACCCACTACTCCACCATCGTTTACTTCACACATATCACCTCCGCACACCACCCCTGGTTTTGATACTAACCCCTCCACTGTTCCTCCTGCTAACCTTGATGTTATTCTCTCCAAGTTTGTTGATTTTCAGTCTCAACTCTACGCCTTTCAAGATGAAGTTCGTGTCTCACTTGCTTCCATCACTGATCAGATGTGCCAGATGGAGACCCGTCTTGGAGCAAAGCTGGATACGGTTGAAGTGCCGATAGAATTTGTTGATGAGGAGACTGCCAATTGATCTCTTCTTCTGCCTACTTAATCAATTTTAGTTTGTTGGTCATATCGCTTGTCTGTTTAACAATCAAACAATTTAACTTTCTTTTGAGTACCAGCTGGGGTACGCCAATTTGTAATTTTTTGTTGCTTTTGAACTTATGCTGCTACGTATTTTTAATCTACTCATTTTTTATGGTCTATGATGTTTATATGCTGCATATCTTGATCATGTTCTGGTATTTGCTAAGGTAATTGCTGCTTACTTTCTTAATTTCACTAATGCTTGCCTTAGTGCTGTGGCTTGATACATCCCATCCTTTTTGATTGAAGTCAAAAGGGGAAACAAAGGCAACAAACTTAAAGAACTTGTGATGCTTATGCTCTGATATATATCTATATATGTTAGGATACTTGTGATGCTTATGCTCTGATATATATCTATATATGTTAGGATATCTATTGATATATGCTCTGATTCATGTATATGTCTAAGTAAGTTTTTGCTTGCTCTGATTTTATGCTCTGATTTTAAACAAAATTCATCATGCTTTATTTTGGTTATAGTTAGCATTGCCTTGATTGATTTTTGATTTTCTTCGTATCAAATGATTACTATAGTTTGGATTAAATTTTTCTGTGTTAAAGTAAACCATGTTGTGTTTCCATGTTTGCTTAGATATTATTTGTTGTCTCTTTATTTTGCTTCATTTAGAAAATTACCAAAATCTGATAAGATTTTCGAAAATTCACATAAGTATAGAATCGATACTTAAGTTGTTATATTTACTATTTTTTTGGAAAATGATTACTTTAAAAGACATACATTTTGCTTATTATAAGCTTATTGATATGTCTTTAAAATTTAATCAAAGAGTAAACTGTTTTAATGAATGCTTAGTAAATTTTAATTTGATTTACTAAAGTTTGCTTAGGGTTGCTCCAATCTAGCATACTCTATTTTATCCATTTTACTCTATTTTTAATTAAGTTTGTTTATAAAGTTTGCCATCATCAAAAAGGGGGAATTTGTTGGCCCAATTGAGTTTTGATGATGACTTAACGGTTTATAAACAAACAAACCCTAGAGATTGTTTTGTAGGTCAAATATCCGATTTGTCAAAATTGTCGATGGCACCTAAGAGACTTGCTTAAAGAATAATGTACGTGTCAAAGTCAATGTCAAAGTCAAAGTCAAAGCAGTCAAATCTTGAAGTCCAAATGGAAAGTCAAAAGAAGGATCGATAACTACTGTTCCAAGATTGATAAATTGAAAAGAAAGCTGACGGAGACAGTGCAGTGTTCCTAGCGAAGCAGGTCTGAGAAGAGAGTCAACTAAAACGTAGGAAAATAAGTTTTTCTTTATTTTAGTTAATGTACGGTTAAATTCTAAATAATTGCATAAGAGATTAATTAGCAAAATTAATTAATTTAATCTAAAACGTGAGATTAAGTTTCTTTACTTCTCTCCACGTTAATAGGGAATTAGTTAAGGATTAATTAATTTTACTATTTTTAGCCAAGAATAACCGAATGACCTGGAGTAACCTCCAAGGCTTTTCTCCACTATTCCCACATCTTAGATCAAGGGAAATATAGATGTAATGCACGGTTAATCTCATATAAAAGAGACTTTCATAACCGGCCAGCTTTGTGAGTGCCCAAATCAAGAATTCAAGAAAGATCACCCAAGGAGAAAAATATTCATTCGTTTAATTGCCAATTAATTCTCAAATATTTTTCTTATGCAATCTTTTAGTCTTTATCCAATCTAGAGAATTTATTTGTAAAGGGTTTTTGAGAGTTTGTAATTTAGACTTAAGAAAGTCTAAAGGGGAACCGTGAGAAAGAAAAGAGAAAGAGAACGAGAAGAAGAAGAGAAGTGGCCTAGAAGAGAAGATAAAAGAATAGTTTTATGTAATTGTATTAATTACCTAAAACGTATTAAGAGAAGTTTAAAATCCGAAGTGGTCGTGGGTTTCTTTCTATTAGGCCTAGAAAGTTTCCACGTAAAATCTCTTGTCTCCATTTTACGTTCTTGCTTTTACTTAAGTATTTTGATTGAGTTTAATTTCCGCAAAACAGGGCAAAAATACTTGAAAAAGCAATACAACAATTCACCCCCCCTCTTATTGAATTCATAATCTCTAAGTGTTTCTACACAACGGACCACCGGTGACTACTCATGCAGACTGTAGACTTGCCCCACAGACCAACACAAGTCTTTTCAGCACACTTTGACCTCACTCGTGCGCACCTAGGAAAATTTCTCAAGAGGTCACCCATGCTAAGATTGCTCCCCACCAAGCACGCTTAACTGTGGAGTTCTTAGCAAATGAGCTCCTATGAAAAGAATATGCACCTTGTTGATATAAGTAGTCTATCAATTCTTTTTAATGCTAAATCTGGGGTATCACAGTAGATACAAACCAAGATGCCTATATTGGGATGCTTTGTCTCAAACCTTTGGTTACATGACATACTTTAGCACGTGGAATGGTAGAGGAATGCAATGCTACTTGATGATTTTGACTTGTCAGAAAATGAATCTGACAAATCAGAGTTCAACGTAAAGCAATTAGAACTATCTAATTTGGTAACATTAGTACTGACTTAAGGTATATTCTGACTCGAGAAACCAATACCAAGCATTGAATACTATCAATAGTATAAGGTATAAAAATTATGAAGAGGCCAAAATCAAAAGTTTAACGTGAACAATGCCACAACAAGTTTGAGTTATTCATTCATATGATAAAGACTATTCACATCACTAAGTACCAAATTATCCTAAAGGAAAAAAGACTTCAATTAACAAAAGAGGATGGACATCAGTTAGCAATTCATAAAACTATCACAAAAAACTTTTATTTATGTAGTCATCCAAATTTTTACCTAGATAATTATATGCATTGTTAAGTCCCTTTGAAATTGTGACAAGGGGAGTTGGCAAAGATTAAGTAATGGAGGCATTTGATGTGTGTGGATAAAGAAAGAAGAGGGAAACAAAATGTAGATGAGAATTAGAGTAAATGATGGGGGCATTCCATAAAACGAAATGTGGGAAAGTAAAAGAGACGGACTAAAAAGAAAGAATAGCAATTTCGAAGGACTAAGGGAGTCATCATCATAATCATCAAAATCATCATCATCATCATCATCATCATCTTACCAAGTGTATCCCGCCTATAAAACTATGAGTAGGGTCTGCGGGGGGAAGGACGGAGACGACTCATACCCATAAAGGAAAGCGCGGCCAATGAGTCCTCTATCATCATCATTATCATCATCATCATGCTAAGCATGCATAATGATTAAATAATGTGCACGAACACAATTCCGCTACTTCTTCCCCAACTCACTTTAGATATATCAAGCAATTCGATATCCTCTTGTTCTCAATGGGAAGTTAGGTCTTAAATATAAGATAATACACTGTTACAATCAGGCTGAAAGGAACTTTGTTTCTACATAAGCTATCACATGTGGCCATGTGGGTACTTTTTATGAGACACAATATGAGTGTGCTATTTTATTTAATTTAAGCATCTTCCATAAGATAGCTCCCGGGCAGAAAGTAAAGCAACAGCTTAAACTTTCATACTAAGAACATAGTCCCTCCAATTCACCACTAAGCTCCCATTTGTTTTTTGACACTATTCATATATTACTCTTAATTTGTAATTTATTATTAATCTATAAGTTAAAACATAGTCAAGTAGAATCTTGTTTGATTCGTCTCAATGCACTGATTATTTATATCAACTTTCTATAATTTTTAATTATACGAAATTAGAGATATTAACGATTGAATAAGTGCATTGGATAGAGTGCTAAAGCAAATGAGACTTTAGTGGTGAATTGGAGGGAGTATTATAAAACAACATAAGAAAAAAACCAAAAGCAAGTAGAACAAGCAGTTTCAGACTGAGAGAGTATATTATAAAAACAATTCAAATTGCACCGCATAATAAAATCAAAAATAAACCATCTAGAAGATCATCAATTGGCCAATTCATGCTAATTGATCAAATCATTTAAAAGATCATTTACATGTGAAATAAAACTTTAAAAGTGGTAATGCAAGTGATACTAATAAAAGGCTTCCCATCTTAGACTACGAATTGCTGCTCTAAAGAGTGACCCATAGCAAATGCAACATAAGAGTAATAATATGGTTTCCTGGATGATTGACTTTCATCAAAGCCAATGTTAAAAGCTGCTTTAAAGAAATCAAATTCAACCCAAAACAAGCACAACAGAAGAACCACCAGAACAAGCACAGTAGAAGCACCACAACAATCAGGTTTAATGAATTCTAAAAAAAATCAAATTCCACCCAAATCGCAAATTAACAATCCAAATGAATCAACCCATATCTATCAATCGAAACACAACCCAAATAAATGATTAACAAAATTCAATCTAATCAGACAAAAAAGGGTTTGCGGAGAAACCCTAGAATTTTGATGACGAGGTTTGATTTGCAAAACCCATGTTGAGTGAAATGGTGTTTTTAAGAATAATCGGGTCCAACAATTGTTGTAGTAATGTTATGTATTCGGGATTTGAGACTCATTTTGCCACCCATATTTAAAGAATCTCTTCTGGTACTAATGTTATGTATTCGAGATTTGAGACTTATTTTGCCACCCAAATCTACCAATTCAATGAAATTCAAATTTCAAAAGAGACAAACATTAAAAATAAGGAAAAAAAAAAACAAAATTGACAAAATATGAGAGATTACAATTCTAAATTCATGAAACAAAACAAAAAATAAAATTTACCTTACTAAAATTGAGATATTGAGGAATTCATGAGGAAACAATTAAGGATTGGGGAGGAAGCTTAGGAGATAAAAAAAATAAATAAATAAATAAATTAAAAAAAAAAAAAAAACCTAGTCTTTTTAAATCAAAATCAATAAAAAATTTCCAAATCAAAAACAGAAAGCAACACAAAATAAAATTACCTGAAATTTTTTTCACTCAAGAGAAGCTTAAGCAAATCGAAAAAATGCCAGAAAGATGATGTAACACCCCGGCCCAACAAACCACCGATGACTACTCATGGAGACTGTAGACTAGCCCCACAGACCAACACAAGTCTTTCCAGCGCACTTTGGCCTCACTCGTGCGCACCATGGAAAGCTTCCCAGGAGGTCACCCATCCTAAGATTGCTCCCCACCAAGCACGCTTAACTGTGGAGTTCTTAGCAAATGAGCTCCTTAGAAAAGAATATGCACCTTGTTAATAAGAGGAATCTATCAATTCCTTTTCAAACTAAATAAGAGGTATCACTAGGGGTGTTCAAACTGGTACGGTCTACCGGATCCGAATTCGAAAGTACCATTTTCGTACCTTAATGTGATTCGTTCAACCTGCTTAAACTGGTCGAAACCGGATACTCGGTTTTATTAGAATGTTTTTTTATTTTTTATTTTTTTTGTCATTTTGTCGTTCAACCATAAGTTTGTTTATCTCTATTTTAACTTAAAATATTTTTTTTGTATAAAATTTAAATACAAACTCTTTAAAAATCTTTAACTTAATTAGTCATAAAAGATTAATTAAGAAATTGAAAGAATATTATTATTATTCATAAGTAAGAACAATTATAAAATTCAAATACTAGCTCTCTAAAAATATTCAATCCAAGGTTAGCTTAAGAGATATCATAATCTTTTTATTTACGAAAAAAAGTAAAAAAATATAATTAAAAAAAATCGGCTACCGGATACCCGGTTTTCAAAAATTCGTGACCCGGATCCGGATCCGGTATCCGGTTTTAAAACCGGGTACCCAACCCGGATTATTCGGTTTGCAAAAACCGGGTAAATTATCCAGTTTTAGAAACCGAGTACCGGATAATTCGGGTCGGATTTTTCGGATCAGGTTATTATGAACACCCCTAGGTATCACACTCACCCCCACTTAGGAATACAACGTCCTCGTTGGACCGCCATTTCAGGATTCTTACCCCCGCTAGGTGCACTGAACACACAATCAGCCACGGTCGCAGGGTTGCTCTGATACCATTTGTAACACCCCGGCCCCTCGGAGCGCAAGTGAATATTCATGGAGACTATAGACTAGCCTCACAGACCAACACAAGTCTTTCCAGCGCACTTTGGCCTCACTCGTGCGCACCAAGGAAAACATCCCAAGAGGTCACTCATGCTAAGATTGCTCCCCACCAAGCACGCTTAACTGTGGAGTTCTTAGCAAATGAGCTCCTTAGAGAAGAAGATGCACCTATTTGATATGAGTAGTCTATCAATCTCTTTTCAAACTAAATCTCGGTTATCACAGATGATTCGTCACCACCAGAACCTCAGCGCTAATCTTGTCAGTAGAAGTCGAAACCCTAACTACAATAATCACGCGTAGCGATGGTCATGGGGCGGGTTTGGAGCGGGTCCAACCAGACCCGGACCCTCTTAATTTTTGAGATCTAGACCCGGACCCTCTTGACTTTTGAGCAATTAGCAGAATTGAGCACAGATTCTGAACGAAAAAATTGGTCATAGAAGAAGGAAAGGAAAGAGGAAAGAAGAGGAATGAGATGAAGCCAAACAAAGTGTTATGTAGGAATGTAAAGAAGCAGATTGAAAAAAAAAAAGTGCAACACTAGTTATACTGTTCATTATGAATAGTATTCTTTTCTTCCCCTCTTTTTATATTTAAAGGATATTGCAAGATGGGCAAGATGAACAATACTCCCTCTGTCCCTCTCATTTTGCACTTATTGCAAAATGGGAGGAAATTAAGAGAAAGGGTATTTAGGAAGGATTTTGTCCTCTATGATTAATTTAAGTAGAGAGAGAAAAAATTGAAATGACATAAAGTAAACTTTTAAGATTCAAAAATTTTAGAGGCAAAAAATGAGTACTCCTAATAATCTAAGACAACAATGAGTAATAATCGGAACCTTTAGCACTCTCAAGAACATAGATCTCAGATTAAAATTAATGAAGAATAAATCTAAAAAAATGAAGAACTAAAAAAATGAACAAAAATGAAGAATTAATCTCAAAACACTGGAGAACAAAATTGAAGAACCAAAAAATAAAGAGCAAAATAAAGAATTAATCTCAAAAAAACTGAAGAACAAAAATAAAAAACCCAAAAAATGAATAACAAAATTGAAGAATTAATCTCAAAAAATTGAAGAACAAAGATGAAGAACCAAAAAATGAAAAACAAGAAAAAAAAAATTAATCTCAAAAATTGAAAAACAAAAATAAAGAACAATAAAATTAACAAACCTACAACAAAGATCTCAAGAACTGAACAAATCACACAAACTTAACGAACCAAAAGATTTTAAGTAATGGAAGAGAGAGAAAATTAGGGTTCTTAAAAAACCCAAAATCTTAAATAACCAAAAAAAAAACAAGGAAAGAATTAAAGAACCAAAATGATTTTTTAAAAATCCCAAGAACTCAATTGGAAGAGAGAGACAGGGAAAATTGAAGGATGAGGGAGTCAATTCTCCAGAAGCTTCATAAAATGGAGTAGTAATGGTGAACGGATGAGAGAGAGAGAGGGATAAATTGAGATGGGGAAATGAGAGGGACAGATTATGTGGGGAAGTGTGAGCGATTAAATTAATTGGGTGGGAAAGGAAGAAATAGTAATTAAAAGGAGCTAATTTATTTAGAAAAGTAAGATTATAAGTCGGATTATGTGGTGGGACATATGCTAAAAAAGGAAAGGGTGCAAAATCAGTGGGACAGACTAAAATAGAAATAAGTGCAAAATGAGAGGGACAGAGGGAGTATTAAGGTAGGAGGATATAGTTGTTTTATTAAGAATAAAACAATACATATAAAATATATATGAATGACATGAGGAGAGACAATAAATGTATGTGACTCTAAGCTAATAAATTGTAAGAGATGAAGGAAGGAGATCACATCAATGGAGGTAAAAAAAGAGTCTGAAAAGGACACTAAAAATGGCAGACACAAAGAGGAGAGAGAGGGGGCTGGTTCAGGAGAGAGAAAGGGGGGGTACATTATTTCCCAAAATAATCCCTTTATAGGGAGAAAACAAACCCTAATGTAACCTACCCAAACCATATACCCGTACACTCCCACCAAATGGCCCACCAACAAAATCAAACCCTTAAACCCTAAAATAAACATGTGGGATTATTGTGTAAACATAAAAATTCCATGTGGATTTTTGATTGTGGAGCAACCAACACAATGACATATGAACCAAATGATCTTATCTCCTTTACACATACTCCTCGAAATAAAATCCAAAGTGCTAATAGTGATTTTGTTGATGTTACTAAAGCTGGACCCGTTGATATTTCTCTGTCTTTACATCTTAAAAATTGTCTTTTAATTCCTAGTTTAACTGATAAGCTTCTGTTTGTTAGTTAGTTGACTAGGGAATTAAATTGCACCATTCTCATGACGTTTAATGGTTGTATTGTGCAGGATGCTCAAACAATGGAGATCATTGGGCGTGGTACTGAGAAAAGACGCTTGTACTATGTGGATGAGGTGGGTCACAAAGGTCATACATCGCTTGCTCGTGGGTCTCCTGATCACCAACTACGGATGTGGCACAAACGTCTAGGACATCCCTTAGTGGGGTATCTAAAACGTCTTTTTCCTTCACTCCGTAGTTGTAATAATTTGTTAGACTGTGAAGCTTGTGTGTTAGCTAAAAGTCAAAAACATTCGTATTTTCCTAGTTTTTTCCGTACTCATAAACCTTTTGTGTTATTACATTCTGATGTGTGGGACCCAAATCCGAGTTTTAATTCTCATGGTTTCTCCTATTTTGTTCTCTTTGTTGATGATTGCACACGTATGAGATAGGTTTATCTCCTAAAACACAAATCAGAAGTTTTTGAGGTTTTTGTTGCTTTCTATAATATGATTGTTACTCAATTTCAAACTAAACCCTAGATTCTCCAATCTAACAATAGAGGAGAGTATGTTAACCTGAATATGAGACAATTCATAACCAACCATGGGCTAAAACATCAAACCACATGTCCCGACACACCACAACAAAATGGCGTTGCTAAGCGAAAAAACTGAACCATGCATGAAAGCACCCGTTCTGTTATGTTTGAATCCCAAGTCCCTGCATCATACTAGCCCAAAGCCCTTGCAGCTGCTACATACTTAACTAATCGTCTTCCCACAAAAATCCTACATTTTCAATCTCCCTAGACACACTCAAATCTCATGTCCATCTCCCCTCGTCTCATTCTCTCCCTCCAAGGTATTCGGATGTGTTATGTATGTTCATCTCCCTAAACATGTTCGCACCAAACTTGAACTCGTGCAATCAAATGTGTGTTTTTGGGTTAGGGGAGCACATAGAAAGGGTATCGATGTTTTGATCCAGCCGAAAAACGGAATCATACTATTTTACCAGCTTAGCTCTCAGGGGGAGAACGAAATTGAGGACCCAAGCTGGCTAATATATCTTGGCAGGATAGACCCGAAAGAGCAAGTAGGTAACACCACCGAGACTACCTCTAAATCAATTGTGCTTCCTCTGCTTCCTCAGTTTACTTTAGTCCCTGAGCATCCTGAATCACCTGAGGTAATCGATAATACTTCCCATAACGTGATGACTGATGATGTTAATGATGCTGGTTTGAATGATGAACCTAATGTCGAAACTAATGATGAGCAAAGTACTGAGGAAACAAACAGGTATATATAGGCCCCGGGAAGTACTAGACATGTCCCTCCAAAGAGATATAATCCAGAATATGAATCAAAGAGGTCTCGATACCCTGTTGACCGAGGCAACAATGAACCCTTGCAGAGAAAGCACTAGCATTCAACACTTCCCTCTATTCCAATAAACTGCCAAAGAATGATGAATAGGCTCTCCATGATCCTAGATGGAATAAAGCAATGGAGGAAGTGATAATAGCTCTGATGAAGAATAAGAATTAGGAGAAACGTGGGTTACCTAAAGGATAGAAAACTGTGGGATGCAAGTGGGTCTTCACCATCAAGTATCATGCTGATGGAACCATTAAATGTTACAAAGCTCGACTAGTAGCTAAAGGATACACTTAGACATATTGTGTAGACTACTCCAATACATTCTCACCAGTTGCCAAAATTGATACTATCCGGGTCCTATTCTCAATTGCTGCAAACAAAGATTGGCCATTGCACCAGTTCGATGTGACAAATGCTTTCCTACATGGGGAACTCAAAGAAGAAGTTTACATGAAGCCACCACTAGGGGCAAGGTTGTTAGGATCGGGATTCTACGTAGGATTGTTGAGTGGTAGGATCAAAATCGGTAGAATCGGATAGTAGGATCGTGTGATCCTACAAATATGCATTAATAAGCTTTAGATAACTGATTTTCAATTGTATTTCTTCGTTTTTTTAGTTTTAATGTTTAAATTAACACTTATTAACTACAACTATTAAATTTTGTAAAAGAATAACTTTAATAATCATTTTTAAAATGTGAATTCAATCAAGAAAAACTTGAATTTTAGTCATATTGATATAATTCTTAGATATATACATATATATACATAAGTAAAATCTAGATAATATGAAATAATTGTACGATTGAAATTACCCTTGTAGGATCGGATCGTACGATCGTAGGATCGTAGAATCGTGTTATGATCCTACCACTTAAATTAGGGAGCTATGTAGGATCGTACGATTCTACCAACATTAAGATCTTACCTACGATCAAGATCGGTCGCCTAATTTTGAATTGTAGGATCGTAGAATTATTGATCGGAATCGAGCTTCTGATAACCATGACTAGCGGTGAAAGTTCGGTGTTTGGTTTGGATTATTAACAAATGCAAATCAAACCAAATTAAATTGGGTGTTCAAATTTTCAGTCCAAATCCAAATCATATTTTACAATCCAAATTGAACCAAACCGAATTTGAAAATATTAACCGAATTAGACCGAAGTAGTCCAGTTTGGCCGAATATTGAAGCTCCAAAAGTGTTCATTAAAAATAGACTAAAACAACTTAAAATATTCATCAAACATTCAAACAAATATTAAAGTTTATTACAAAATACAAACTCCATAAATAGTCACTCCAACATCAAACACAAACTTGAATCTCGGATTCTCAATTAAATCTATAACCACCATCCTCCTCTTCATCAATCTTCAATTTCAATGGTGTTGAATGTTGATATATGTCGAGCCATCATCACAAAGGCAGCAAACAAATATACTAAAAAATAAACAAACGAACCAAAAAACGGTAAATCTAAATAAAAATACAGAAGAACTAATATACACAAAGCAGACCATGTGAGTTCAATATACATGAAAAATAAAAAATAAATAAAAAAAACAAAACAAATACAGACAAAAAAAGAACGAAACAAAATACAGATAAAGACGAAAAAATAACAAATACATCTAAAATAACAAATTACATCAAATAAATCTAAATTTAAAATAAAAGAAGGAAAAATAAACGAAAAATAAGAGATAAATGTAAATCTAAACAAGTATACGAAAATAACAAATACAACTAGATCTAAAACCTAATAAACGAATGCAAATAAAGAATATTACCTTTGACCTTCCATTGAGAAGAGATGAGATGAAAAGACATCAAAAATGGTCAAATGAAAGATATGAGAAGAAGAAGGTATCAAGATACAAGAATGGTCGAATACTCGAATAGAGAAGAAGCGATGAAGGTATCAAGAATTCAAGATTAAGTCATGAGGGTATCACGTATCAGATTCAAGAATTCATGAATTGAATTATAGAAGACGGGAAGAAGAGGGAGTAGGGAATGGGGAGCAGGAGAGGCTTCGTCACTAGTATACACCTAGGGTTCATTTTTCAAATGATTTTTAATTTTGCAAGTCTTACTTATATTCTGCTGCTAGGGTTTATTCTTATTGGGCTTGGGCTGCGCGCTGCCTACTCATTCCCTTAATATTTCGGTCTAGTTTGGTTTTTTCGGTTTTTTGGGACCTCGAACCGAAAAACCAATATTTTTTAAAAAACTGTTGTCCAAGCCAAAGCAATTTTAAAATATCACCAAACCAAATTTCTTGTTTGGTTTGGTTCGGTTCGATGTTTAGTTTTTCACCAAATTAGTTACACCCCTAGCAACCACCAGGGTTCTCTGAAGGATATAGCCCATAAGAAGGATGCAGACTTAGAAAAGCTTTAGATGGTCTGAAACAGTCTCCTCGAGCATGATTTGGGAGATTTACCTCTACTATGAGAAAATTTGGGTATAAACAAAGTAATTTATATCACACCCTGTTCCTCAAGAAAGAAAAAGATCGGATTACTTTTTTAATCATTTATGTTGATGATATGGTTAAACTGGTAATGATCCCGATGAGATACAAGATTTGAAGAAGAAATTGTCACGTGAGTTCAATATGAGAGATTGGGGGAACCTGAAATACTTCCTTGGCATTGAGGTATTACGATCAAAAAGGGGAATCTTCATTAGTCAAGGAAAATAATTCTCGTTCTCTTGGCAGAAACTGGCATGCTTGAATATAAACCAGTAGAGACACCCATCGTAGCTAATCATGGTCTTCAGATAATTAAGGGGGAAGAGCCAGCTGATAAAGATCGTTATAGAAGATTGGTTGGGAAACTCATCTATCTCTCACATACTAGACCCGATGTCGCTTATGTAGTGAGAGTAGTCAGTCGATTCATGCATATGCCTCAGATACCACACATGACTGCAGTAATGCAAATTCTAAGATATCTCAAGGGTACTAGTAGCATGGGACTTCTGTTTAGTAAAAATGACAATATAGATCTCTTAGCTGCCTATATAGATGCAGACTGGGATGGTGACAGAGATGAGGAAATCAACTTCTGGGTACTTCAGTCTAGTCGAGGGAAACTTAGTCACTTGGAAGAGCAAGAAGCAAAAGGTGGTACCACTATCTAGTGCTGAAGTAGAGTTTCAAAGAAGAAAGGGATTATAGAAGTGATATGGATCAGAAAACTTCTAGGGAACTAAACTTATCACAAAAGGGGCCATGTAATCTCTTTTGTGATAATAAAGCAACCATCAGCATCTCCGACAATCCTGTCCAGCATGATCGCACAAATCACGTTGAGATTGATCAACATTTTATCAAAGAGAAACTTGAGAAAGGGATCATTAGTTTTCCATTTGTCCGGTCAAAGGATGTAACACCCCGATATTTTAAACCGTTTAGTTCCGGTATATTTAATAAAAATTCCTAGTATCTCATGTTTTATTAATAGCTTATGATTGGGAATGGGCCTTGGACATGCATTGTACAACTTTTACAACCTTGAACCTTTGGGCCCAAACATCTTAAACTATCTTAATTCAATTTAAATATTAAAAAAAATAAAATAAAATAAAATAAAATAAAATAAAATTAAAAAAAAAAAAAAAAAGGTAAGAATTCCGAAAGGGCCGGCCATTATGTGGTCTTTCATGGGATTTGAAACTCCCAAAATTATTATGAGAATATTGCCATTATTCTCAAGATTAATTAATTTCCTATTCAATTCAATTCAATTCTCTATTCATTTTCCATTTTAATTCTATATATTCTTTTATTAAATTTTAAATATAATTATATGGATGATGTAATTTTGGTGTGAATGAATTTTAGTATAATTATTCCATGATTTTTGTAGTTGTATGGCTATAATTAAATAATTGACAAATGTTGGATGTTGTGTGTGAAAAGGAGCATGTTAAATTGTGTGTTGATGGATGTGTAAATTAATTATGATAATCCTAAGAATTTAAAAAATAATGTTTAAAGTAGAATTTTTAAGGAGTTAAAGTATAAGAGGATTTTAATTGGTTTGAGATCTTATTTATTGATTTATTTGATGGTTATAAATGTGGATTTATAGGAAATGTGAAAATTTGAATTTATATGAATTTATATGAATTTTGTAAGATGTGGATTTTCATTTTGACAGTGCGAGACAGTTTTCTGGACAGATTTAGTTGCTGCCTTTTTTTAGTGTTTAATGTGTTTAGGATTGTGGTTTATGTCTCGTGATATGTGTATGTGTTTTATGTGTGATGGTATTTGTTTTGATGTGATGTGGTTGCCTTGAGGATGATGTGAATGCGTTCTTATTTCAACGGTTAAACCTTGTAGGAAGCGATTGTGACGGAAATTGATTTGGGCCTTTTGCTTTGTTGCTTGATCAAGATGCATACCTGACCTAGGAATGTAGTATATATTACGTACCATATGATATGGTAGCAAAGGTAAAGTATGGGCATGTAATGTTATGATTGATCAGCTTCGAATAAATTATTATATTATAACATTTTAATAGCGAGGTAGTATGACCTCACTAACTTAAAAGTAGGCGTAGTATGGCGTCAATTGGTGGAATGAATTACTCATGACCTTTGGAGCCTATGAGCCACAGAGGTATGCATACTTAACCATAGACACGAAGTAGGGCGTGTGTCTATGGTAGAGACTTACTTAGGGTTAGCTCCCCTAATGTATTGTCTAGCCTATGGAGTTTGAAGTGGTACCAGGTATGGTAGGATAAGATCTGCTGTATGGTGACTAACTAGAACATGAAATTGTTAAAGTTAATACCTTTACTTTATTGCACTTTCGATTAATTGAATTGTGATTTCCTTTGGCGTGTACATTTTGGTCTTACGATCCTGCGATGATGTGATTCCTCTTGGATAATGACTAGCGTAAGTTAATTGCGGTGGGAGTGAGGTCTATTGAGGGGAGGAATAAAAGCGTTGTTATCGAATTTATTATGAACCTAAGTTTCGTATTTTCTTTTAATGTTGGTTTAAAGTGAGCGGCTCGAGTTGTAATAAATAGAATTAATTTTGCAAACTTATCTGCTTCGTCTTTATGTCTGGTAGATTGTTTAGCACTATTAGAACTTCGGTCCTAAGTTTTATTTCTTTTGAACCGTTTTAACTAACCGTTTAATGTCCCGGTTTGACTCGAACTATATTTGGCTACTCAAAAAGTCTATTTCTCCTTTAAAACGACGCGAGTTAAACTACGGGATGTTACAATTGGTATCAGAGCGGGAGTTCTATTTAGTGTTATATATCTAAACCGATGTCTTAACGAAGCGTAAGTCGCGACGAGAGTAAAGGGGTAGACATTAAGGGGGTGATGTTATCTGTTTGTTGTTTTTTTTTTGTGTACTTTGTTATGTATGCTTGTGATGGATGACTGATAGAACCATGTGTATACTTGTGATCATCTGAATTGTTATCCTTGTTTTATTTCGGTAATTGATTGCCTTGTTTTCTTTCTTTGTGAGTCAGGAAGTCGATTATTATCTTACCCATGGATAAGGGAAAGAAACCAGCAGAAGAGGGAATGAATACCCTAGTGGAACCTTCAGAGACCTTGGTTAATGCCCTAGTCTGGGCAGAAATTGAGGCTCTGGGTATATGGGAACGAAAGGAGGGAGAAAGTTATTTAGAGTACCAACATCGGATGGAATTAATGTACTTGAAAGCCAAACAAGTATATGAACGGTTAAGGAATGGGGAGATGATCGAAAGGACGGAAAGAGAAGAATCACAGAATCCTGAATTTGACAGAAGGGTCGGAACGGTAGATGGGGTGGGACGGAATGGTTTGGACATTCCGGAATCTAGTAGAGCTAGAACTAGTACTATTGAGGTAGCTGAACCCATAGTAGACCCTGACTCAGTTTTGGACGTTAATTTTGATGACTTAGACCCTGAGGAAGATCCCGAGGAAGATCCCGAGGAGGATCCCGAGGAAGATCCTGATGAGGATCCAGAGGAGGACCCTGAGGAAGAACTTGAGGTAGACTTAGAGGGTAATGCCCATGAGGAACCCAGGGAAATTATTGAGGAAGAGCCCCTGAGAGTAGTACTAGAACTTTATGAGGAGGCCATGAGAGATGGGTATCCTGATGATGAAGACGATATTATGAGCGATGATGATAGCGATATAATAATTCTAGGGGGTTGGCCAGTGAGGCGAGGGGACCCTATGAGTGAAGAAGAAAGCGAGATCACCATGTGGGAGGAGAGCCCACCTGAGCCGGTTTTTGTGGAACTCTCCGATTCTGTGGACCAACCCGCCTTAACTGATTCCTTGTCGGTCGGGACTCCATCTGATTCTAATTCCGACTATGATACTGCTTCTGATGCTGATTCTGATGACACCTCAGATGACTCCGGGGATTCCGATTTTGACCCTGATCAGTACATGGAAGATCAGGATCGTTTTGACGCGTCGCCTTTCTTTGTTTAATTGTTTATTTTCTTTCACGTTTATGCAAACATACGAGTGCGTATGTCCAGTTTTGTAGTAATGGTATACCACGAATATTTTGTGCGTTGGGCATTTTTTTTCTTTTATTTTGGACTATGTGTTTATGAAACAATAGTTATGTGGGAGTTATACCCAAGTATTTTATTTTGTACTATTATTGCATCTCATATTTATTTTGGGATAATGCCTATCCTTGTGATATTATTTTCATAATTGCTAGTCTAAATAATTACTTGCTTCAGTTTATTCTACCCTTATACGAAGGGAAATTAGAATGTATGAGCTGTGTATAAGTTCAACTCTAGTAAATAAAAGCGAATAACTTTTAGTATTATATGTACAAACACGATGCAGGTCTTTCTCACCTTTTCTCTAAGTTTCTTTTAATTTATTTTATATATGTTGATTGAACAATAATAGTATGAGTCATCCTTCTAATAGACGTTTTAGACATATATATTTACACACCTCGTTTAACCTCATGCAGTATACCTGCCAGCATGCCACCCTTCCTGAATCGGTCTACGCCACGAAGGAGCTCTGACCGAGTTCTGCGAAACTTAGTTAAGGCTTTAGCGGGGGCGAGAAACCCTAGACAAAAATCTGTGGAGGAAAGAGCTTCCTCAATAAGTAAAAGGATAGCTCAAAGTAAACCCTCGACCTACAATGGAAAAGGTGAACCATCCCTGTTAGAGAACTGGCTGAGGGAGTTTGACAAACTTTTCAGTGTCGTTAAATGTCCCGCGGAGTTTATGGTTGACCAAGCTGCGTTTTTCCTAGTGGAAGACGCCGACTATTGGTGGACCCACAGCAAAGCAAGACTAGTGGCTGAAAGCAATGGTGACTTAAGCTGGGAAGATTTTAAGGGGGCGTTAAGGGATCAGTTTTACCCGCCTCATGTGAGGAAGGACAAGTCTAATGAGTTTGCTAGGTTTGAAATGGGAAGTTTATCGGTGGACGAGTATTATCAGAAATTTATGGAATATATGAAGTTCTGTCCTGAAGATGTTCCAACGGAAGGAAAGAAAATGCAGCGGTTCGAATTAGGTCTATCGTACGAGATTCAGAAACACATTGAGACTGATAGGTATGATACGTTAGACCAGTTATATAAAAGAGCTGCACAGATCGGGAATGTTATTAGGAAGGAACGGGAGAAAATGGGTCAGAGTGGAGAAAAAAGGAAGGAACCCTTATTTCAGAACGCTGTAGGTGTGAATAATTCCGTTCAGAGTACATTCAAAAGGCATAAGCCATTTGGAAGTTTCCAAGAAAAAGGCTTTCATGCAGGCCAGTCTAGTAAGAACAGGGGGGAATCGACATCAGAAGTTCGAATGTCGAAACCTCTGTACGATCGCAATGGGAAAGAAAGGATTTACAACTGTAGAAAATGTCAGCGAAATCATCCTGGAAGGGACTGTCGGGGAATGTTAGTGGACTGCTCTCACTGCGGTAAACCGGGTCACAGGATGTATGAATGTTATACTCGTTTGGGTCAACAAGAGCTTCAAGGGAGTAATCCTCGAGGTTTGCATCAGCAACGTTTCGGTAACGGAAAGGGCAATAACGAAGGTGGAAGAGGAAACCACAATGCTGGTGGTTTTGGTCGGAACTTGGGGGGTGCCACAAATTCTAGGTTTCAAGGAAACCACTCTGGTCAACAATCTCAGGGGAATGCTAGAAGTGAGAACTTTACGGGGCAACGTGGAAACCAAGGAGGTACAGCTGCCACTCAGATTTCGGGCCGATTGTCCGCAATAAACTCAAGAGAAGCAGCGCAGACAGCTGATGTGGTCACAGGTACGTTCTGCATCAATACCAAGCCTGTTAAAGTTCTTTTTGACTCTGGTGCATCATGCTCTTTCATTTCTAAGTCTAGAGTTAAGGACTTAGGGTTGGGAAACCCAGAAAAAACATCGTTCTCGGTCACTGTTCCCTCTGGAGAGACTTTTTACTGTAATATGTTGTTTCGTGATGTGCCGGTGAGAATAGGGAAAACAGGATTCCTGAGTGATTTGTTGTCCTTAGAAATGGGTGACCTGGATGTGATACTTGGGATGGATTGGCTAGGTAGATACAAAGCGACCATAGATTGTGAAGAGCAGTCTGTGACTTTGAGTGGGCCTAGAGGAGAGACGGTCAAACATAGGAACCTTCCTAAAGGGCCTAGGGTAAAGGTTGTGTCGTCCTTAGAAGTTAAGAAGTTAATCAAACAAGGGCAACAATGGTTTCTGTGTAGCGTGAGTAAAGTAAAGGAACGGGAGGTACGACTTGAGGATATACCAGTGGTCAACGATTTCATGGACGTTTTTCCGGAAGAGATTCCTGGTATGCCTCCGAGGAGAGGTGTAGATTTCTCGATTGAATTAATACCAGGAACGGGGCCAATTTCAAAGGCACCTTACCGAATGGCCCCGAAGGAGATGGAGGAGTTGAAGGTTCAGTTAGAGGAGTTGTTAGAAAAAGGTTATATACGACCTAGTGTTTCTCCCTGGGGAGCTCCAGTGCTATTTGTGAGGAAAAAGGACGGGACGATGCGTCTCTGTATTGATTATAGGGAACTTAATAAGGTCACCGTTAAGAACAAGTACCCGTTACCACGGATTGATGACCTCTTCGATCAGCTGAGGGGAGCTGGAATCTTTTCAAAGATCGATCTGCGGTCAGGGTACCACCAGTTACGTATTAAGGAGGAGGATATCAGTAAGACAGCTTTCAGAACGAGGTATGGACACTTCGAATTCACCGTGATGCCTTTTGGGTTGACGAACGCACCAGCGGCTTTTATGGGGTTGATGAATCAGATTTTTCATGCCTATCTCGATAAGTGTGTGGTAGTGTTCATTGATGATATTTTGGTATACTCCAAGACTCCAGAAGAACATCAGGAACATCTAAGGTTAATCTTGCAAATTCTAAGGGACAATCAGTTGTATGCGAAATTTTCGAAGTGTGAGTTTTGGTTAGAACAGGTGGCCTTTTTGGGTCATCTTGTCTCTAAGGATGGTATTTCAGTCGATGAGACGAAGGTGGAGGCCGTACGAGATTGGTCTACACCTCGGAATGTTACGGAAGTTCGAAGTTTCTTGGGTTTAGCCGGATATTATCGTCGTTTTGTAAAAGACTTCTCCCGTATTGCTCGCCCACTTACATCCTTGATGAAAAAGGAAAAGAAGTTTGAGTGGACCGAGGACTGCGAAAAAGCTTTCCGATTGTTGAAGGAAAAGTTAACTACTGCCCCGGTATTAGTCTTACCTGATCCTTCTTTAGAGTATTCTGTGTATAGCGATGCTTCCAAACATGGGTTGGGTTGTGTCCTGATGCAGGATAGGAAGGTGGTAGCCTATGCTTCACGTCAGTTGAAGACTCACGAAGTCAATTACCCAACGCATGACTTAGAGCTAGCAGCTGTGGTGTTTGCGTTAAAAATCTGGCGGCATTATCTGTACGGGGTGAAGTGTACGATCATCACAGATCACCAAAGTCTACAATTCTTATTTTCACAACCCGAACTGAATCTGCGGCAACGACGTTGGTTGGAACTAATCAGTGATTATGACCTAGAGATCTCTTATCACGAAGGGCGCGCAAATGTGGTCGCAGATGCTTTAAGCAGGAAATCAAACCATTCGGTGGCAACCTTGATAACGTCTGAGGAGTTAAGTAAAGAATTCGAGAGGATGAACTTAGAGATAATCAAAAAGGGTGAATTGGAAGCCAAACTGGGAGCTCTGTCCATTCAACCTACGTTCTTTGAGGAGATCTTGATTAAACAAATGGACGATCCCAAGCTTATTAAGTTACGTGAACAAGCAAGCGAACGGAAAGCCGAAGGCTTTACAATTCATGAAGATGGTAGTCTTCGTTTTAAAGGACGATGGTGTGTACCGGAAGGATGTGACTCATTAAAGGACACTCTGTTGAACGAGGCACACAGTTCGAGATACTCTGTTCACCCGGGAGGAGATAAAATGTATCAAGATCTAAAAGGTATATTTTGGTGGTCGGGTATGAAAAAGAACATTGCTGAGTTTGTTTCTAAGTGTTTAACGTGCCAAAAGGTTAAGAGCGAACACCGAAGGCCAGCTGGATTGTTACAGCCCTTAGAAGTCCCGGTATGGAAGTGGGATGATATTTCAATGGACTTCGTCGTAGGTTTGCCACGGTCTAAAGCTGGTAATGACACTCTTTGGGTGATTGTGGATAGACTTACTAAGTCTGCAAGATTCATACCGATGAGTTGTAAGTGGGATATGGAACAACTTGCTCGTGCGTACATTAAATATGTAGTGCGATATCATGGGATACCTCGTACTATAGTTTCTGATCGGGATACTAGGTACTTGTCGCATTTCTGGAAATCCTTACAACAGGCCTTGGGGACCACTCTTCTTTATAGTACGTCCTTCCACCCGATGACGGATGGTCAAACCGAGCGTGTTAATCAGGTGTTGGAGGACATGTTGCGAGCAGTAGCCATGGAATGGCAGGGTTCTTGGGATGAGCATTTGGATCTTGTGGAGTTCTCTTATAATAATAGTTATCAGGCTACAATCCAAATGGCTCCGTTTGAGGCGCTGTATGGACGCAAGTGCCGTAGTCCAGTGTCTTGGGATGATTTCACCGAGTCTGTAACTTTAGGGCCGGATATGTTAGTTCAGATGACTGAACAAGTCAAGTTGATTCGCGAGAAAATGAAGGCGGCTCAAGATAGACAAAAGTCTTATGCTGATCTTCGTCGTCGTCCTGATGAATATGCCGTAGGCGACAAGGTTCTTCTTCGTGTGTCACCTATGAAGGGCGTGGTTCGTTTTGGTGCTCGTGGAAAGTTAAGCCCACACTTCATTGGTCCCTATGAGATTGTGGAAAGGATTGGAAAGTTAGCATATCGGTTAGCGTTACCTAATGCAATGGGCAAGGTTCACGATGTTTTTCATATCTCCCAGTTGAAACGCTATGTCGCGGCTTCTTCGCATGTTTTGGACCCAGAACAGTTGGAGATTGATGAAAGTCTCACTTATGAAGAACAACCTGTTCAGATTTTGGACAGGAAGGTTCGCAGTACTCGGCGTAAGGACGTCGAAATGGTTAAGGTGCTGTGGTCTAACCATCGGTCTCAAGAAGCGACTTGGGAAACGGAGGCTTCCATGCGCGCTAAGTATCCACACCTTTTTCCTCAGGTTAGTAAGTTACGGGGACGTAACTTTTTAAGGGGGGCAGAAAGCGACAGCATTTTCGCACTTTGCGTATGTTGACCTAAGTTTTCCGTTTGTGTGCGTGTTGCGTGTGGGGTGGTGTGCATGTTTTTGTGTGTTGTGTTTGTATTTGTGTTATTGCTTGCATGTGTTCTATAGGCTGCATGTTAGGTTTTGGGGTCAAAACCTTTTTAAGGGGGGTAGTCTGTAACACCCCGATATTTTAAACCGTTTAGTTCCGGTATATTTAATAAAAATTCCTAGTATCTCATGTTTTATTAATAGCTTATGATTGGGAATGGGCCTTGGACATGCATTGTACAACTTTTACAACCTTGAACCTTTGGGCCCAAACATCTTAAACTATCTTAATTCAATTTAAATATTAAAAAAATAAAATAAAATAAAATAAAATAAAATAAAATTATAAAAAAAAGAAAAAAAAAGGTAAGAATTCCAAAAGGGCCGGCCATTATGTGGTCTTTCATGGGATTTGAAACTCCCAAAATTATTATGAGAATATTGCCATTATTCTCAAGATTAATTAATTTCCTATTCAATTCAATTCAATTCTCTATTCATTTTCCTAAACTTTCTATTGCCTAAACTAAAATATTCTAATTTCCCTAACCTTGAATTTCTTCTTACTCTCATTTTTAAGAACATCAAACTCTAAAAAAAAAAAAAAAAAAACCTAGCTAGTCACACATATTCTTTTTGGGTCTTCTACACTTGGATTTTTTTGTTGTTTTCATCTCCTTTGTAAGTATTTCTATGTATTATCTTTTATTAAATTTTAAATATAATTATATGGATGATGTAATTTTGGTGTGAATGAATTTTAGTATAATTATTCCATGATTTTTGTAGTTGTATGGCTATAATTAAATAATTGACAAATGTTGGATGTTGTGTGTGAAAAGGAGCATGTTAAATTGTGTGTTGATGGATGTGTAAATTAATTATGATAATCCTAAGAATTTATAAAAGTGATGTTAATAAAATATATGTTTAAAGTAGAATTTTTAAGGAAAAAGTTTTGTTAAAGTATAAGAGGATGTTATAATTGGTTTGAGATCTTAAGGTAAATACATGATTGTTAAGGGTTTTATTAATTGTAGATTTTGAAAATAATTTATTTTATGGGGGTATAATTTTATGGTTGTAAGATGTGGATTTATAGGAAATGTGAAAATTTGAATTTATATGAATTTATATGAATTTTTAACAAAAAAAAATGACAAATTCCGTAGGATTGAAAAATGATAAAAAAATGTTGCTTTTAGAGCATTTTGGCTTTGAAATTAGGTTAAAAATATCTATACTATGTTATAAGTTATGAAAATTGGTACCCGGGGGTTTTGATGCCTTCCGGACGCAACGGTGAAGTCGGATTTTCATTTTGACAGTGCCGAGACAGTTTTCTGGACAGATTTAGTTGCTGCCTGTTTTTAGTGTTTAATGTGTTTAGGATTGTGGTTTATGTCTCGTGATATGTGTATGTGTTTTATGTGTGATGGTAGTTGTTTGGATGTGATGTGGTTGCCTTGAGGATGATGTGAATGCGTTCTTATTTCCGAAAACGGTTAAACCTTGTAGGAAGCCGATTCGTGACCGGAAATTGATTTGGGCCTTTTGCTTTGTTGCTTGATCAAGGTACGTACACGCAGCCTAGGAATGTAGTATATGTTACGTACCATATGATATGGTAGCAAAGGTAAAGTATGGGCATGTAATGTTATGATTGATACGCTTCCGAATAAATTATTATATTATAACATTTTAATAAGCAGAGGTAGTATGACCTCACTAACTTAAAAGTAGACGTAGTATGACGTCAATTGGTGGAATGAATTACTCGCGGCCTTTGGAGCCTATGAGCCACCGCGGGGGTATGCATACTTAACCATAGACACCGAAGTAGGACGTGTGTCTATGGTAGAGACTTGCTTAGGGGTTAGCTCCCCCTAATGTATTGTCTCGCCTATGGAGTTTGAAGTGGTACCAGCAGTATGGCTGGATAAGATACAGCAGTATGGCTGACTAACTAGAACATGAAATTGTTAAAGTTAATACCTTTACTTTATTGCACTCGATTAATTGAATTGTGATTTCCTTGCTGACGTGTACATTTTGGTCTTAACGATCCTGCGATGATGTCGATTCCTCTTCGGATAATGACTAGCAGTAAGTTAATTGCAGGTGGGGAGTGAGGTCTATTCAGGGAGGAATAAAGCGTTGTTATCAGAATTTATTATGAACCTAAGTTTCCGTATTTTCTTTTAATGTTGGTTTAAGAGGCGTGAACGCTCTCGAGTTGTAATAAATAGAATTAATTTTGCAAACTTATCAGCTGCTTCGTCTTTATGTCTGGTAGATTGTTTAGCACTATTAGAACTCGGTCCGCAAGTTTTATTTCTTTTGAACCGTTTTAACTAACCGTTTAATGTCCCGGTTTGACTCGAACTATATTTGGCTACTCAAAAAGTCTATTTCTCCTTTAAAACGACGCGAGTTAAACTACGGGATGTTACAAATGATCAACTTGCAGATAATTTCACCAAGGCAGTTATGTCTGAAACATTTGAATATGCAGGTTAGGTCTTGGCGAACCATACGACCTAACTTGAGGGGCAGTGTAGGAAAGTAGAATAAAATCAGAATAATTAATATTCACCAAATATTGTAATTTAGGCCTAGAATTATGCAGTAAATATTTTCCTTTCCTAGTTTAGATCCATAATCAGTGTATATTAGCAAGCTTTGTAATTCTCAATAATAAATACAAAGAGTATTCAGCCTAAACCAAAGTCCTAAACATCTTTATTTCGCTTTTCAGATTGATTATTATACAATATTTCAAACCATATTTGTTGATCAATTTAGACTTTTTTGTTTGATTGGAGGTAAATTTTAGAATTTAGGGTCTCATATTTGATTTCTAGGAATTTATAAGTTTTAATTGATTAGTAATTTAATTATACAATTAATTGAGGTGCTATAGTGGTGATTCATTTGAGGATTTGATTACTGATTTAAATTAATGTCTTCAATATCTAGCCATCCAAAATCCCCTATTTTATTTAAATCCACTCTAAATTGCCAATTTCAATCACTCTATCATCTTAATCTCTCATTTGAGGTTATATAGATAGGGATTCATTTGAAGATTTTGACAAGCTTGACAAGCTTAAGGTGATCGATGAGATTAACTAAAAATTTACTAAAGCAAGAGAGAAGATTAAGGCAACTCTGGAGTCTAAATAAAATTGTTTACTTCAATGAAGAAGCTGAGTGTGTTAGAGTGGTGCTTAAGGAAGTGTTAGATATGTCTGATACTTTGATGGGTTATTGGGGAAGTTGCAGGTCAAGGATAAAGAAGCTTTGCAGTCTGCGTAGATATGAAAACTCGGTGTAGACATGAATCATAATTATCGTAATTAAAACGTTCATGATTTAATGTTTTTTATATTATCGACATTGATATCATTTAATTTTATTCTAGATCCACCCCTGAATTAAAATAAGTGAATCCATATTCATATGTTGGTAAGCTAAAATAGTTATTTGTTTCGTTAGTGATGTTGACCATTACTCTGATTTGATTTCTCTAGCTCACTTTTATCACCGGAAATAAATACCCCATTGTCCTATTGAATTTGTCTTTATTTTCTTTTAATCTATTTTATTACATTTACTTTAATTTTATATTTAGTTTTAAGCAACACTTTTTGTATAATTTTCGTTAACTTAAATTTTATGTTGCACTTTTTCATAAAAACAACTTTACTCGTTTTATATAGGAGTACAATATAATTTCATAATAATACATATATTGTTTACTCAAAGAAACCCTAGCCACCCCAATTCTTTTTCTCTCTTCTCTCTCAAAAAAAAACCCTAATATCTATAGTTAGTTTGGGGCTATCATCAATTGTTAAAGATTGATGGTAAGCCCCCTAATTTCTCCCTTTTAAGTTTTTTTTAATATGATTAGAATAAATTTTTGTCCTCTCCCTGTAAAAGAGTTGTTCTACCCATTCATTGGGTTGATTCTACCCATATATTGGGTTTTGAAGTCTCTCCTTGTGAGAGTTTGGAGTTATGAATTTTGGTCTTTAGTTGATTTGTTGGTAGAGATTAATGCGATCATGCACCAGACACCAAAATTGAAATTATCATCAACTACATCAAATTCAATTCTATCTCAAGACTACAACAGATCGAAAGACCCCCACGTAGTTTTGTTATTTTTGAATTATATTTGGTTTTAGTTGCTATGTACTTGTTAATTTTTATCTCTAATGTAGATGTCGTATGACTCTTTATTAATGAATCAGGTATTATTAAAAAAAAACATTATAATTTCATAACTTTTATAACAGATTTATTAAAATTGATCGATATTGTGGAGTCGTGGTGTGTCCTCCTACTACCAAACAGGGTTAAGTTTGAGTCCATCATTCCTGATCTGAATCAAATTGCTCAGTCTATTATAATCCGGATCGGGATTTGGGCAAAGGAGCTGCTGGGTTACATATCATTCGCCTCACATGATTTAACTCATAATTTTGACTAACTGGTGTATTGTGGTTGTGTGTAATTTTCTTTGTTTTGTTTCTTGTTGGGCGAACTTATATTGTTTTTTGGAGGTTCTTGTTCGTAGGTGGTGTGTAAGGTGTAGTTGATATATTGCGGTTGGTGTGGAAGGTGTTTGTTTCCTTTTTGGTGTTGCATAGTCCATTTTTGGAGGTTCTTGTTCGTAGGTGGTGTTAAGTTTCAGCGTGGTTTTCCTTCTTCTTTTTATGATATTTTCTGATTCTCAAATATATATATATATATATATATATATATATATATAATATATATATATATATATATATATATATATATATATATATATATATATATATATATATATAGGATTTGAAACATGTGAAAATCAATTAAATTGGTGAAAGCTGAAAATAAAGGTATATAAAAGCTCAAATAAAGTATATATTTTGAGTGGCAATTTTATAAATAATTAAGCATTTGCTAAATAGCGTATGCTTAAAAAGAGTATGGAAAACTTAGCCCATCATATAATAGACCGAATGAAAACCGTACTTATTCTCCTCTTTATAGTCTATTTGGGATAACTCAATCAAATCTTGATCTCTATGCCAATTGCCAGCCGTTTTTGACATAATCTCTAAATTTCTTATTCTATGGTTTTGTCATTAATTTGATTCTAATCGATTAATTGAAACCAATTTCTTTTAAAAACAACAATACAGATCTGGAGATGAAGATTTGGAAAGTTCATCACCACTAACCATTATTCAGATTGTTCATCACCATCTTGCTTATCAAGAAAGATTGAAAATTTTGAAGATATTTTTGATCCAGAAAATCATATGTAAGTTCACTTTTATCTTTTTCTTTTTTGGTTGCTAAAAAAATTAAAGGGTTGGTCTCAAAATTTCTTTGAAAATCATATGTTAATACTCAAAAACAAATACAAATTGTTTATCATTGTTTTATGCTAATGAAGTGTGTTTAGTTACTGTGTTTTAGATAGCCATATGAGTTATGTTAATATATAGAAATTTAAGAATAAGAGATTTAATTAATACTCAAAACTTTGAAAACATGTAATTGAAATATGAGATATAATTAATAGACAATGATGAAAAAAAGCATGATTTTGGTCAGGTAATTATAATTTAATATGGCAACTTGGCATGGAATTGTCTTGAAATTGGCTGATTTTGGTGAGGTAAGATGATTTATTTGTGGGCAATTGTAATAATTAATATAGCAAGAAACTTATTTGAAGACAATTGTAATAGTTGTAGCTAGTCAATCAAGAATACTTCTCAAAATAAAATACTAACCCGTGTAGTAATTGTAATATGACAAGAAACATATTTGAAGGCAATTGTAATAATTGTGATAAATGCGCTTAATAATTTTAATTTTTTGAGAGAAGTGTTTTCGGCGGGAAACGAATCATTGTGGTAGTGACACGTGTCACATTAAGATATTGTTTTAGTTTTGTTTTAGTTTAGTTTATGATATGATTTATGATGATATGATGATATGATATGATGGTACATTGGGGCCAGAATACTGAAGCAGTCACGTGAAGAACAACCCAGAAGTGTTGCTCTTCTCAGCATAAATATTATCGGAGAGTGTATTTGGACTTTGGCAAGGCCAAATGCTGGCGGCACGAGCTCCCCTTGTGCTCAGGCAAGCACTCAAGCAGCTTGAATGAGCAGTGTCCTGGCTCAGACAAGCAGCCTTTGTAGTCCCCCTTTTGCCGGTTTTTGTTCACTTCTCTGTTAGCCCATTGCGATGTTTATGAGCATATGTTATTAATGTAAATTGAGCCAAAGTCATATTAAAAGCTTCCTTGGCTTAGAATGTTTGTCTTTCTTTCCTCTCTTACATTCTCAACTACCATTGTAATCCCTTTATTTGTGAGCTTCAAGTTCAACTGTTCAAGTCCTTTAAAAACATTATTTCAAGCACTAGCCATAAGGGGAGGATATAGCATGAACCTCGTTTATGTTATGGTTTTTGTTTGCTTAATTATTGTATCTTCATTCTAATTACTTTTCATAATTAGCTAGCTCATTGATTGCACCATACTATCTCTTTTTTGTCGTGTTCTTTTCCTTTTTCAATTTTTTAACACTAAAGTCCTCTGATAAATTTGCTTAAATTCATTTAGATGTTCTCATTGATGTGGTTAGTAACTTCGAGTATATTGTACGCTTTGATGCTAAGACTACCGATGAATATGGCCCCCTTAAGAAAGATTGTGGAAGTTGGTAGCTTGGCGATTTTGTTGGGGGTGTAATAGGGAAGGGCATGGTATTAATGTGCTGATCCTCTTAAATGTATGGTTTGATTTTGTTGCCTTACTGAGTAGTAGTCGGCTTCTTTTGTAGGGTTTGATGAATTATCTGAGTTTTTCGTCCTAGCTGATGAATAATAACTGCTCAAATGTCAGCAAAGTTTTTGATGAATAATCAGTGTGTTCACTTTCAAAGGTATATACTTTCTGAATGCTTGTTAGCTAGCCAGTCTTCATCTGTTTTAAAATCAATCTCACTTGTTGCCCCGTTTTGTTCCATTTGTGGTGGTCAGTCCTGTGTCTTTGATTACAACAAGAGGAACTAGAATAGAAGTTGCTCCCAGAATTTACAGACCACCAAAAAGTATCAAACAGAAGCGCCTGACATCAAGTTTATGTTTTTCAATGGATCAGAAAAGCCAGAATGAGGGTTTTTCTGATGTGGGTCAGAAAGATGGTGTGATTATCGTGGATCATGGATCTCGTCGGAAAGAGTCTAATCTATTACTGAGTAAGATTTTTTAGAATTTTCTTTGTAACTGGATTTTTTGTATTCTTTATTCGTAATTATAACAGTGCTAAAATTGTGTTCTGCAGACGAATTTGTGTTGATGTTCAAAAGCAAAACTGGATACCCTATTGTTGAGCCTGCACATATGGTAATTACATTCTTTGTTATTGCAGTGT
Organism: Amaranthus cruentus; assembly: GCA_019425755.1. Lineage (NCBI taxonomy): Eukaryota > Viridiplantae > Streptophyta > Magnoliopsida > Caryophyllales > Amaranthaceae > Amaranthus > Amaranthus cruentus. The sequence continues at coordinate 12,356,392 of CM033462.1, read as the reverse complement.
TTTAAGATATAAAATGAAATTGCTCAGAGTACTAGAAGGTTAGGAATACCTACAATTGCACTAAGCACTCATAGAAACTAAGAGTATACTAAACCAAGAAGAGTTTAGTGAACAACGATACTTAATCATCATGTTAAACTGACGTTGAAAAGCAAAACACATTAATCTCTATAAAAGTTTATGGACTTGGTCCACACTATAATATGATGCATCTTTCCATTAAGAGTAAAATCAAGTCCTTTATGTAGAAAATAAGGGAATATTAAGAAGGAAAAATTACCTATACTAATCCAACCTCTTTCTCATTTTCTTACAATAATCTCACTTATTGATTAACCATGAATAATATCAACATTTGGGTAACTTAACCAAGATTGTTGTTGCTCAATTGTTCACTTGTAATTGTAGGTTAATTTTTTAAAATAAAGGAAAATGACAAATTAAAAATAAAAATACGAAAAAATAAAAGTAAAACTAAAAAGAAAACCCACCCCTCCATCACCATTGTCAACCCCTGTCTGATTGCCACCCTTCATCACCACCGTCAACCCCTAACAACCACCATCCATCACCCATGTCCACCCCTCCCCACCCTATTGCCGCCCATCCTATTGCCACCCATCTTTTCCCCACCCCCTACCTGATGACCACCACTAAAACATACACCCCTACACTACCCTCGCCCCCCACTTCAGCAAACCCCCTTCCCAACTACGCGCATCCCATTCCTTGCTCCTCTCTCTCCTCTCTGGCACAGTGGGTTGATTCCACTAGGTCATTGGTTATGTTTTAGGTGGCTTGATTTAGGAGGTGGAAATGGTGGTGGGTTGAAGGTGGCTCAATATTGTGAGGGTGAATTGGTGTTGAGTTGAAGGTGGCGGGATGCAATGAACTGATATATGGAATAATTGGTTTACGAAGGGGTAATTTAGGTAATTACTATGCTAGTGGTGACTTAGGTAATAGGTTAGTACTAAGAGGAGTTTTATTATAAATAGGAGAATTAGGGATTCATCATGGAAATAGTAAATTATTGTTGGGTGGTTTTACTCATTTTAGGAGATCTCAAGCTTCTTGAATTGTTTGATCTATCTTTTGCTATTACACTATTTAGACTATAATCAGTCATTTAATCCTCAATTTTATACCATTCTCAATTTATTTCATTTTATTCGATATTTCCAGATTTTGTTGTTAAATTCAATTAAGGCGGTTCATTTTAATCTTCTATAGGCTTGGTTTGTTTTTTTCATTACAAATATTTTAATTATTTTTTTTAATTCAAAATGACTTTCGACAACAGGTAGCAGGTAACTTGAGTGTATACCCAAAGCAAAAGCCCCCTGAGTTCGGATTAAGAATACCTACAATTGCACTAAGCACTCATAGAAACTTAAAGTATATATACTAAACCAACAAGAGTTTAGTGAATAGTGATACTTAATCATCATGTTAAACTGTCGATGGAAAGCACCTCACATTAATCTCTATAAAAGTTTATGGACTTGGTCCCCTCTATTAAATGGTGCATATTTCCTTTAAAGAGTATAATCAAGTGATTTAATTAGAAAATGAGGGAATATTAAGGAAGGTGTTTATTATTTTGTGTGCGCTAAGTCAGACTTACTCTTAATATCATTTTTAAGTTTTAGAAATAATACATTTGTATGCTACACAAATGTGCTATGCTGTACAACTGTTATTTTTCTGTTTTTCGAACTTGTTATCTTAATTTATGAGTTCTGATCATGTTTTATTTATCACTCTTTTCGTTGTATTTTAGGAATTGGCAGAACCATCTATAAAAGATGCTTTCAGTTCATGTGTACAACAAGGGGCGAAACGTGTTATCATAAGTCCATTCTTTCTTTTTCCTGGTCGACATTGGCATCAGGCAAGAAATTACATACGCTACTCTACATGGTCATATTGAATTTCCCAAATTATATGCAGGGGTTTTATGGCTTGTCCTAGTGCTCTCTCATCACAACTAGATTTCTCATACAAAATGTTATTTATCTCTAAGTTAATTGAAAACTTATCTGCGCAAGGATGTCAATCTATTTTGTAGAACGTTTTGCAGAAAGATTTTGATTCTATTATCTTCAAACGTTAATGTTAATTGGATTTCTATTACCATTGTACAGGATATTCCTTCCCTTGCAGATGCTGCTGCACTAGAGCATCCAGGGATTAGCTATCTTGTCACTGCACCATTGGGTCTGCATGAAAAACTTGTGGTATAAACATCACCCCTTTCTCATGATGTCTATGTTAGCACCATATTTTCATCTTTACATGTACCTAACCTGAAAGATAGTGTTTGTGCCTGTCTGTTTTTCTTCTATTTTCATGACCTGAAGCTAAACTCTTGGGAGAATCGTCATACTTTAGTTAGTTGTCAAGAGAGATGTATAGAATGGAATGTAATGATTTAACTGTTGCAGGATGTTGTGAAGGACAGAATCGACTATTGCTTGAGTCATGTTGCTGGGGAAGTGGAGGAATGTGCAGTCTGTGCTGGGACAGGCAGGTGTAAGATTAAAATTCAGGATGCTGAAGCGTAGTATCCTCCTCTTGGATCGTGAGTAACCACAACACAAATTGAACTTGCCGAGAACAGTGATGATGATTGCACCATTCACCATCTACCATCCACCATATGCCACAATTTTATTTTGGGTTGAAGAACGACGACTGCAACATTGATGCAATTCAAGGAGAAATCCAACCGTACATGTATGGTGATTGTATTGTACATTGCTAAGTCTTTTTGTTTGTTGGTATTCCAGAGTCATTTGCAAGCATCTCACTTGACTTTGTTTCCATAGTTATGCCGTGCCACACTAGTGTTGGCTTTGTCGTCCCATGAATAGGGATTAAGGTTCTATGTTTGTAACAAGTTGGAGTTATTAATTTGAGGAAGCATATAAGATGACCACATGAGTATGAGATTATCATCTTGATGTAAATGCTAATTCAAGACTTAAATGATTAAAGAAAGAAAAGAACAAAGAAAAGAAAGAAGAAGTAATTTCGATAGAAAGTATGTTTGTACGAAAATAGAACAACCAAAGCACAAGAACAAACTTAATGCTATAGGATTTAGGCTAGAGAAAAGACAAACTCAATTTCCCCTAGTTTAATACTCAAGAACTCACTTAAAGTATTAAAGAACTCTTGTTAACTTTGGATAGACACAAAGATATGCAAGAAGAAAACACAAAGGTTGAGTCATAAAACAAGTCTGAACTTTTCATTCATAAATATCTCTCTTTAAATAGAGATACAACAGCAAAAGGAAGCTAAGAAGCAAGAGGAATAATTGTTGGACGTCCTAGCATGGGAAAAAGCAATGGAACTCACAAAACAACATTAAATAGCCTCCTAAGCATGCATTAGGCTGATTGAAGTTGTTCCCTAACCATGTAGTTGCTAATTAATCAGTTTTAAATGCTAAAAAGACATTATAATACATAACTAAATGTGGACCTATCAAAGTGACGTCCAACAACCTTATGTAGCTTCACTTAATCTTCAACCTAAGTTAGACATGTAACAAATACATCTATGTACTCTTCTAATAACTCATTTAAGGAAGTTGAGTTATCACAAGAAGTATTAATCTGATCTTTGGTCACATAGTGCATCCGCCTATGTAGGCTATCTTTCGTAAATTCATAGAATAAATAAAAAGGATGCTGCGAAAACTCACAAGGAATGTATGCTGAAATCTGTTTGTTTGAGAATCAGAAGAGAAAGAGATGTGTACTGTGAAGTAGCCGCCATTGTTGGTTATTTGAAGGAAGAATTTAGAGAAAAGTTTGTTTATTGAATCTGGGTTAGGAAAGGCAAGAAGGAAAAGTGAACATTAGTATTTGGTAACACGCGGAACCGTAGGTCGTTGATCGTTTAACTAAGTCCGGTCTATACAATTAATTTTATTCGCCTTAAATAACCCTAATGACTAGCATTAGTGGTAAGTAAGGGGTCGGTCCACAGGGAAACGTTTTCGTGACAAAAAGAGTCTAAATGACAAGAAGGTTTATGATTTTTGAGTTTTATAGTGACAACGAATTTCAATTTCAAGTTTAAACAATAGATAAAAAGACTAGAGTTTGAGGATTTTAGCTTCTTAGTTTATTAAAGGGATGGGTTGAAAATATGTTTTTAACCATTTTATGATAAGAAAGGTCTTTCTTATTTAGCTCAACAACTTCAGGGCATAGGAACTATATAGCTACTAATATGGTTTAGAAGATTCGGCTTCTGGGCGTATAACTCGACCATACTAATAACTTCCTAATACATGCTCATGACCTCAAATTTATGTTGAAACAAGAAAGACTCACATAAGATGAGCATGGTTCATCATCCTAAGGACGGACTAGCCTCAAAGGAATCCTAATAAATTTAGCTTTTGGGCTACTCATTAATAGTATAAATTCATACTTCCCAAGCATTCAAACAATCAAGCAACATAAATTGTCCATCGATGGAGATCATATCAAGCAACATAAATTGTCCATCGATGGAGATCGAAATGGGCTTTCGATTCCTTACCATGGAACTCACATATTCTTTCATGTACATATTTGTGATCAACCCATTACCCCATAAGCAAATTAAGTAGCTAACTACATCCCCAAACTCTAGAAGGATAACTACTCACTCATGTTGATAATTAACATAAACACATAAAATATCATCATATTCCTAGAGCAACCAACAACAAAGAAGAAAATTTAGTTAAGAATACTTACTTCCCTCAACTAAGGAGGGGATGACAATCACACAAATGAACAAGATCTTTCAATATTCAAACCCAAAGAATATTTCAAACCAAATGCTAAATTAAACCCATAATTTGTGGAAAATGCTTGATGAATTACCAAAGGAAGAGTACTACAAACTACTAGTGTTTAATGATTAAGTTACAAACCAAATGCTTAAGTTCTAAAGACAAAAGAGCTAAAGAGAATGTTTGAATGAGGTACAACTACAAATTTCTGGAATTATAAAGTACTAAAGCTTACAAATACATGAACTATTATAGAGTGAACAGAGAAAGGAGTAAAGTTCAGTTTGTGGGCTGAAGAGATGTGTCTCTTTTCTTCAGAAATGGGGGGTTTATATAGCCAAAACAAGAGGCTCCCCACTTGTATTCATCATCATAGCCAAGGAAGTCCAACAAGCCATCTCCAACATCATTAGAAGCAGGTGCACAGGAGGGGAAGGCTGAAGCACGCAATGGAAAGAAGTGGTGGAAGCATGAGGCAAAAGTAGACAGACAAAAAATGAAACTGTAGCTGTCATGTACAAATCAGTCGACTCGACTGGTCCCAATCGACCGGTCGACTAGTTCTGTGCTGGGCTTTTTTTCCTCTTCCAAAATTTTCTAAGTGTTGGCCCTCCTGATTTTGCATAGCTACGGGGTCGACCCCCAGTCGACCATGCTCGAATCCTTCTACACTTTTCACCAAGATTTGTCATTTTAAATCCGAAGGCTCGGGTTTTGATTCCCGAGGTCCATTAACTGCCCGATTACCTCGAAACTTCCTCGAAAGTGGCTCAAAGCTCCTGAAATCATTAAAACCACTACACCACAAGCGTAACTCATAGAATTTGATGATGAAAGGCCTAAGTTAAGTAAGATAAACACAACAATGAATCAAAATCAATTAAAAATCGGTGCAAAACAGGCGTGATAAGCGCGTGCATCAAACTCCCCCAAGCCAAACCTTTGCTTGTCCCTAAGCAAAGCAACAACACATTTTGAGATGCAAATGACAAAACATGACCATAAAAACCGAAAAGGTGCAAGCAATGATGACAAACATTGGTTCTAGGTTCCAAGAAGTTGAATGATATCGAGGCTCCATTGAATCGTTCCTAACAAGGGATTACAGTGTGAGCACGCAACCAATCATGAGCTTTTAGCTCCCAAACCAGACTCAAAGAGGTGGGCAAACCTCACTCTAGGTTGTGAACTTCCCAAATTTTCCATCGCACTCATGTGTTTAAGGGTCAACACTCATCACTCAAACCTATGACTCAAGTGATGTGAGTCTCTAATCAACAAGGGAACTCATGAATCAAGCTTCGAAAAATCAACAAGTTCAAGAAACCAAGCAACAACAATGAAACCAATGAAAAATGGGATGGATTGATGCGAAAAGAATGAGGTAGTGGTGAAAATGGATGGCTTATGGGAATGAGGAGTGGGAAATGAATGAAATGGGGTAGAAAGTACTCTAGCTAGCAAGCCAACAACCATTGTCGGCAGCTATACTAACCAAATAGGGCAACCTGTTCATCACTCTTATACTTGGATCACAACAAATATAAGAGCTTCATTCCCATCGTTACACTTTACGTGATTTAATATATTTTAATAATTAGTCGCAAGCATACAAACATACGATCAAACATACATTATTTATTTTATTTTAGGATCACAAATTTTTCTAAGAAAATATATCTCAAGAGTATCCATGTGAACTCTCATTTGTCAAATCACCTTATTAACATCAATTGGTGACAACAACAATTAATATCATGAGTATTTCTCTTTCGATTCAAATCGCATTTTAAAACCATTATTAAAATAAGGGAAATTCTACATGGTAAGCACTAGGTTAAGGGACACGTCTGTAATAACTAATCTTATTTTCTTTTCTACATGGTAAGCACCAACTGTTTTAAAACTAGCTATCGTAACTATACTGCACAAAAAACATTTAAAAACCGTTAAGTATGGAAATGACCGTTTTGCCTCTGTTTCATTTGATTAAAGTCAACAGCTCCTTTCTGTTTCAATCAAAGTATTCTTGCTTCTCCATTACTGTTTTTCTTCGTCTCCAACCGTAGAGCTCAAAATAATGGCGGATTTCTCAACAATGGCGGATTTCAATAGATCCATCAATGGTATAAGTGGGTTTTGTTCATTCTAAGCTAAAACGAACCTTCAACAAACTCTCTAAGGCATTTTCTCTTACCCAACAATGGCGGATTTCAATAAAACCATTAATGGTAGTTTTTACTACCTACAACAAAAATAAAACTTGATCAAATAAACTCATTAATTCCTCGATTTTCATTGCATTTCTATCAAAATCCGGGTATCCTACAATTGTTAGGATTAAAAAACTAAATTAAAAAACTAATAATAATTAGATCTAGGATCATTCATCATATCATTGAAGATGACGAAGTTTTAACTACCTACAACAAACATAAAACTTGATCAAATCAGCACCTTAAACTTGAAAGAGGTTCAGGAAGAAAATCGGAAAAAAAAAAATTAATTCAAACATACTCAACGTTGATCGATTCTATTAAAATCAAATGTAATCGGGTCTTTCACTTGTTGTGCTTATAACTATCAGAGTAAGAATGAGGCATGTATTGATTACAATGACAAGTAAACCAAAAGAAAATGGAGGAGAAGCTACCATTGTTATGGAATGAAAAGAAAAGTAAAAGAAATTAGGGAGTGAAGCTTTTATTAGGAGTATTTGTTACTTGGGATTTTTTAGAAAAGAGATGAAGAATTGGAGGTATTTAGGTGAAAAAAGAGGAGAATAATGGGTAGTATGTGGTAGAAACATTTCAGAAGAGATGGGTATCAATGGAAAGGAAGAACATAATGATGAAGAAGACAAGGGCAATATGGTAAGTTCACCCATTAACGGCCACTTAACGTTTTTTAGCCCATATTGTTACGGCAGCTAGTTTTGAAACAGTTGGTGCTTACCATGTAGAAAAGAAAATAAGATTAGTTATTACAGGCGTTTCCCTTAACATAGTGCTTACCATGTAGAATTTCCCTTAAAATAATAACATAACTTCCATAAGAATAATAAATATTTTTCTTCAAATTTGAACCGTATCAAATTTTGTTATTAAAATGATAATACAAATTTGATCAAAACAACAATTATAAATTCAAAGTTTGACAGAAATAATATTCAATATAATTTGAGAATTAAATATATAAAACATAATATCATACAAAATCATGCAACACATTTAAACAAGTTAATATCACTTAGCACATAATACTAATGGAATACTCCTAAATAGATGGACATCGAGAATTACCTTGTCACGTGATCCTAGACAAACGTACGCTCCTAATAATCTCGATCTACGAATCCACTGTCTTTGATCTCTCTTTGTTTTTTTTTCTTCTTTGAACAATTGTAGAATTATTCTGAATAATTTGTGGTAGGAGAATTTGTGAGGGTAGGTCTAAAAATCTGAGTAGAGTTTGTATTTATAGGGCTGGGCAAGAGGTTATAAATTTCAGTTAATGGGGAGGAAGGGAAGGTAACCATCTTTCAGTTTCTAAATGAAATTGTAACCGTGTTTCAGTTTTCTGAAAAAGAAACCAATTTTTCAGTTTTTAAAATAAGTTTAACCGTACTTCAGTTTTTCTTTTCTAAAAAAACCAATTTTCAGTTTTTATTATTTTATTTATTTTGTATTTTTAAAATCTTTAAATTTCTGAAAATAATATTTATTTAAAAAAATGTGATATTACAGCTGAAAAGCGCAAGCTCAAGAATACCAGGAAGCTAAGCGGAATTATGCATCATTTATCCAACAGAGGGCAAAAATTGCATGGCTTCAGTTTGGTGATGAAAACTCAATGCTTTTTCACAGTAGCATCAACCACAGAAGAGCTTATAAAAGGATCAATATGATCAGTGCAAGGGAAAATAATCAATGATCATCAGGGCATATCCCAAGCTTTTTGCAATTACTACTCCGACCACCTTCGTTCTAGCTTACCCAACCAGCAGCAAGTAAATATGCAGGTCTTTTAAAATGGGCCAATTCTTGATACCGATTCATAGGCTCTGTTGGATCTCAATTTCTCTGCTGCTGAGATCAAAGAGGCTATTTGGAGTATAGATGACAATAAAGCTCTTGGTCTGGATGGGTTCAATAGCAATTTTTTCAAAGCTTCTTGGTCTATTATGAGTCAAGATGTGATTAATGCAGTCCAGAATTTCTTTGCTACTGGTAAAGTATTGAATAGTTGGAGCAACACTGCTATAACTCTTATTCCAAAGGTCCCTTGTCCTACCATCCCCAGGGACTACAAACCTATCTCATGTTGTCATACCCTCTATAAGTGCATTTCCAAGCTTATCTGCACTCGTCTGAAGATGGTTCTTGGAAAGATTATCAACCTCACCCAGGGTGCTTTTGTGTCTGGCAGACTTATAAGCACAACATTTTGTTATGCTTAAAGTTGATATGAGAAAAGCATATGATACAATGGAATGGTCTTTCCTTCATGACATGCTAACTGCTCTTAACTTCCCACCAAATTTCATCTGTGTTATTATGGCTTGCATTTGTTCCACACAATATTCAATCATGCTAAATGGCAGCCCCTCTGAAACAATCAAGCCCAAAAGAGAATTGAGACAAGGCGACCCAAAGTCCCCCCTCCTTTTTGTATTGGGCATGGAATATTTATCTTGTACTCTTACGATGATTGGCTCTCACAAGGATTTCAAATTTCATCCCAGATGTAAGAAGCTGAAGCTGAATCATCATTCATTTGCAAATGACCTTATGCTCTTTTGTAAAGGTGACCTCCTCTCTGCTCACCTCCTCTGCAATGAGTTGGAATCCTTTGCTGAAACTTCGGGCCTGTGTGCTAACCTAGCTAAATCTGCTATATAACTGGTTGGACTTCCTACAAATATCAAAGCGAAGATTTCTCAGGAGATCGGATTTCCCCTTGGGTCTCTCCGCTTTCGGTACTTAGGAATTCCCCTCACATCAAAAAGTATCCCAGCTGCTGACTGTGATGTTTTGGTTGACAAGATGACAGCTAGGATCCGCTCATGGTATGCAAAGAATCTCTCCTATGCAGCAATAGTCCAACTGATCACCTCAGTCCTCATGAGTATAAGCTCATATTGGTGCATGTTGTTCATCCTTCCGAAAGCTGAGATAAAAAAGGTGACTCTCATCTGTCGCTCGTATCTATGGTATGCCAATGCGAACAACCCACCCCAGAAAATATTGGCTGGAAACGGATATGATGTCCAATGAAAAAGGGTGGTTTAGGTATTAGAAATATCGAAACCTGGAACCTAGTGGTTATAGGGAAACTTGCTTGGCATATTTATAATATGACAGAATCCATATGGGTAAAGTGGGTTCACGGTATTTATACTAAAGGTACAAATTGGCTTATCTATAACCCTCCCCCTACTGCAAGTTAGGTTTTAAGGAAGATATGCAGTGCCAGAAATAAACTAACCCTATGGGTTAAGCAAAGCAACTACAACTTGAATGAAGTCTACAATGAATTCTTAGTTCCTAAAGCTCAATTTATCATGTGGCTCGTTCTACAAAACAAGCTCAAAACGAAGCATAGACTGTTCCAAATTGGGGTTCTTGAAAATAGTACATGCCCATGCGGAGACGACCCCGAAAATGTAGAGCGTATATTTTTTTTATTGTACTTTTAGCTATAAATGTTTTGATAGTCTGAGCTCTTAGTTAGGTATTCACAGTTAGAAGTAGGACTTGAAGACTGTTGCAAAAAGAAGGTGGAATGTTTCTAACTTTAAGAAAAAAGTTATTATCTCTAGTATATGCACCCTAAGCTATTATATATGGAGAACCAGGAATGAAGCTATTTAGCACCAATGTGTACGAACTGTCCAACACGTGATGAATCAAGTCAAGAATGAGATCAAGCAAAGGATTACGGCTCTATACCCGCAAGAGACCAACTCTCACCAATGGTTTAGAGATCTAGAAAGTAGCTTGTATTTCTCCTTTTGTCTTTGGGGTTTTCTCCTTCTTCCATTTGCACATGAAGAGTGAGGGGGTGCAACCCTTCCTCGAAGGTGGGTACCCTTTTCACACTGATGCACTATATATGGTAGGAGCTTGATTACCCTCTTTGATTTTCTTGTATTGTCTTGGTTTTGGTGAAATGATATTTTCTCAATTTCCAAAAAAAAGAAAAAAAAATTAAAAATAAAAATAATAATAATAATAATAATAATAATAATAATAATAATAATAATAATAATAATAATAATAATAATAATAATAATGATAATAATAATAATAATAATAATAATAATAATAATAATAATAATAATAATAATAATAATAATAATAATAATAATAATAATAATAATAATAATAATAATAATAATAATAATAATAATAATAATAATAATAATAATAATAATAATAATAATGAGCGACTCTCTCTCCTCTTCCTCTCTCTAAACTTTCTTCTCTGTTGAGCATCCCTACTACTCCGCCATGGCAGGCTGGAGGAGAGGTCGACCCCCGAGAACGGAGGTTGAACAGCTTGCTAAGTACTAGACCTCATCCTCTTGAATAAACCTTAGTGTATTAAATCGAGTATTTCCTCTTCTTCTTTCTCTCTTCCTTCTCCCTTCTCCTCCTTAGCCCCGCCTAGACTGCTGTTGCACCACCAAAGCTGACCAGCCCCCACACGCACTGCCTGGACTTCTGCTCACTGCCTCCACCAGCGGCTGCACAGTAGACTCCAATAAGAACTGATTAGTCGCGGGTCTGTCGGTCTGCTTCCCTAAAACCGTGCTCTGCGTGCCACTACCACCATATCAAACACCTCTTGTCTCTTCTCCATTTTCTTAGTCCACCTTTGTAAGCCATCTCTTGGTATTCTCTAATTAATCCTCTATTTTTATTTCTTGATTTTATTTAAGTTTATGAGTTTGGTATTGGTGTTGTGTTACTTTCATTGAATCTTTTTGTGGGTAAGAGTTTGATTGATGAATTGAACATGTTTATGACTTAGGGTTTGAAGTGTGATTTGAAATTATGGGTTATGTGTTGATTTTGTATTAGTTTCTTTGACTCTTAGTATGGGTAGTAATTAAATATGTTATCTTTGAACACGAAATGACTAGGGTTTGGATTTAGAGATGAAATTACTAATGATGTGTGTTTTATATTATATTTTGGTGATGATTGGTTAAATAAACTTAAAAGTTATTTTAAGACTTGGCCGATTGGTTATTGTTGTGATAATTAGTAATGATGATAATTATACTATGAAAGTGAATTTTGGTTGTTAAATTGGGATCAATAGTTGCTAATTGTGTGGTTTGATTGTTGTGAATTACTCATGCTCTTAGTTGGTTGTCATTGAAGTTATAAATGCATAATCGTAGTAAAGGCAATAGCATAATGTCAACTTATCGTCGATGGTTGTTAAAGTTACTTGTCATGTTGTTGTGATTATAGTTCTTTCAAGTTTTAGAGAATGTAACAAATGATATCCTGATTCGATAACTCTAAGATTTGCCTTATCGTTATATAAGTCGTAGATTAAAAATTGTAAGGCTTAGTTGTGATTAGTTATTTTGGGTAACACGAACCGATGTACTGATAGCCGGTTTCTAACGCGTCGTTAAACACTAGAAACCAAAGCTATACAAACAATATTTATAACTCCCTATTACAACTATAGCGAGTATAGAGGTAAGTTGAGGATCGAACCACAAGGACAGGGCTATGCAAGGTTAAGGGCTAGGTGTAGAGAAGGTAGATGGTGTGTAAGAAGGGTGTGTGATCTATACTACAAAGCGATAAAGGAATAACGATAAGCAATAGGAAACAAACGGGGATGGTGAGGATCCACCCTAGGTCGGTTCTATGTTCTCATGGAAAGCTAGGTCAAGGGAGATGGAACTTATATCGATCGAGACACTCTAGATAGCGAGGGGAATTTGGTGACATATAGCCATGCGAACGACCCATAATCGCCCTATGTCTCATCAAGAGTGGAAGGACAAGATTCACATCGAATATCAATCAAACAATCCACAACAAACCTCAACCCTACTTTAGCATATGAACAACATTCACCAAACCTAGGGTTTCACCAAACCAAAGCCCCTAAAAGAACTACTCACTCATGGTGAGACTAACTACTAAAAAGCAAATTAAATAGAACATGGAAATAAGCATTAGGACAAGATGAAAACTAGCAATAAGCAAGAATAAAGCAATAACTCTAACTATCAACTACTCTACAAAGCAATAAGAAGAACAATGACAAGATCGAAAGACAAAAGAACAATAAACAAAGCAATAATCAAAGCAAGTAAGAAGAAAGCATTAAATGGCATGAATGAAAGATAAACCAAGGAAGAAAGCAATAAAGAAAGGCAAACTTACATAAACTTGAATGCTTGAAAGAAAGGAATTGAAATTACAAAGCTTGGAATGTAAATGAAAGCATAAAAATCTAATCTAGGGCAATGGAATGTAAAGAAAAGCAATAGATTGATGTTCTAAGATGAGAGGGTTTCTCCCAAGTTAGGCATGGGCAAAACATTCAGATTAGAGCCTTTATATAGGTTGTACAAAGTGAGGGAAAAATGCCCTAAAGATTCCTTCGGAATAAGCTTGCAAAAACAAAACGTAGCGCATGATTTAGTGACCATTCGACCGAATTCAAGGGTGCATTCGCCCGAATGTGAGCTCATTCGCCCAAATAAGTTCATTCGGGGTTTCCAGAAGCTAGCAAATTAACCCCAGGTGCAAACATCTTCATTCGCCCAAATTGAACCTTGCATTCGCCCAAATGCATGTATTCGCCCGAATGGCTTTGGAATTCGGTTTTTACAGAAGCATTTGGGCTGAGTTCTTTGAGGTGCAGCAGCCATTCGCCCGAATTTGGGCTGGATTCTCCCGAATGTGGGTTCCTTGGCTCTTTGTGGCTTCGATCAAGCATCAAACAACTTCCGGATTTTACGATGCCTTTGGGAATGACGCGGGGCTCTTGGGAATGCCTTAAAACGCGTGTGTTTTCTTTGACTTTGAAGTCTAAGCCTCGAACACGATCCGTTTTACCTTGAAACCTCTGAAAACACCTGAAATAGCCTCAAAACACCGCGGAGACAAGAACAAGGTAAAATCGAGTGTAAAGCATATAAAATCAATTAAGAACCGACGAGTCTCGACACCAAAGTGGGGACATAAATGTGCTCTAAATCGAGCACATCATGTACTCAAAATTTATTGATGAAAATGAATGATTCACATATATATTTTTACCTTTATATTGGGGAAAAGACTTATGCTACGTTAAGTTAATGATTTGACTTGTATTAAATGAGTTGTGTGCGTGCTAGAGTAATCGAAAACTCATGTTGAATGGGTGACAGTTGTTGCTTGGACATTTAGTTGGCATGATAAGTAGTTAAAGAAACTTATTAGTTCTATTCATAACTTGTATAGGTTCCCAGTTCGTAAGAGAAAAGTAGAACCTTAGTTGGGTTAGTTTTGTTTGTAACTTCTGGTCGTGCAGTGACAGTGACGCTAACATGTACGTACACGCAGTAATTAACCCTTCATCTTGCATTGTGTATATATATATATGTATA
>CM033462.1:12250752-12341950 GCA_019425755.1 Amaranthus cruentus | reverse complement strand
TATTGATTTTTTTAAAAACATATGTTGTACACTATCTATGAATCATCGTCGAATGAAATATCGAAGTCATTGATTATATTTTCAAATTTACTGATAGAGAACGATACTCGTATGCTAAATGTTGATAATTATTTAGAATGAGAACGATTCCCTTGTTAGTAAGGTTGGTTATTAATTGTTTGAAAGGGAGCGAGTCCCTTATTAAAGGTATTGTTTATTGTAAGTTTGGAGAGTGAATAGTTTCTTTATTGATGAGATTGATTATTGCTAGTTTGAATGAGAATGATTCCTTATTGATGAGTTTGACTTACTTAAGTTTGAATGGGAATGAGCCCCTTAGTGATGGAGTATGAAAGTTGTTGGTTGTAATGGGAATGAGTCCTTGATTGATGAGACTGATTTTATGATTATTGCGGCTCCCTTGGTTAGCGTACCCAGTGGGTTTTGTTCCCGAAGGTAGGACCATCTATATATGGTCACGGTACGGGGGTATTCATACTTTACCATTGGGTGCCGGTATGGCCCTTCACTGCCCTTGGTTGAGATGTTTCCATGTGAGTCTCGCAAACCGAATATGGTGGCCTTTAGTCGAATACGTTTAGGTACGTTGGCTCCACTAGTTTGGAACCTCATTCGCTGTAGTTCTCGGAGGTAGAATCATCTGTATATGGTCATATTTTACCATTAGGCGCCGGTATGGCCTGTCACCGCCCTTTGGTTGAGGTGTTGCCATGTGGTTCTTGCAAACCCCAATATAGTGGCCTCTAGTCACATATATATTGTAATAGCCCTAATTTTAAGCTTTTCTTAATCTTAGCTTAAGTAGGTTCAGTAATGGATTAATGTTATTAACCTCTCTAGTTATTCGTCCTTAAGTGCCAAAAAAATAGTGAGAGTTTCAAACTTTTAACTTTGAATATACAAAGTTTTATTTTGTTAAATATTGTTATTATATTAAAGAATAAATTTCAACGCTTTTGGTTTTATTCAAGATTTGAATTAACTTATGTTATTTCTATTTCCTTCAAAAATTTGTTAATTTGATTAACATATTTACTTGGTTTATAAACTTTAAAGTATTTGCAAATGATTTTGCAAACTTTGTTGACAAAAGCTTATCTTATGTGTTTTATTAAAAATGATTTATATAAGAAAATATACTTATATAATTATAAAGTATTATTAAAATAGCTTTATAATGATGTTATAGCCTATTGGTATTTAAAAACAAGTTTTGGTTATGGATTGATTTTAATTACAAAGAAAATATATTAATTCCATAAAACTATAATTTCAGAAATTTCTTCAAAATCTGAAGTCACTTCATAAAATCATTTGAAAATATTAAATTATCAATTTATGCTCCCAAATTTTTATATGTCATAGGTTTAAGTGTTATTAAGGATAATCAAGCATGAAATGGAGGTAACTTGTAGCATATTAAGGGCAATCATTTCATTCACTAATGGGACATCAGAAATCCTGTCAGCCTGCATGTCTCAACCTTTGGACCCAAATGAGCATTCAATGTCCATATTTCTAAGATCTATTTCTTGGAGACTTTAGTTAACTTCTTAAGCTTTACAATGACACCTTATTTGGCCAAAAACACTTAGAAACCAAAGAGATCCATATCATTCTTTCAACCTCTTCCTGAATTTCGCCCATATCAGCTCATGACATCCTACTGTTTGCACCTTGTTTCACTAATTTTTCTCTACATACATACCCTTGAAATTTTTACGTCATAATCTAGACGCGTATTCAAAAACACGTTTGTGAGATACATATTTTCCATTAGAGGTTTAATTTCAGAGCTAAAAATATTTTCATCCAAGGTTGGAAACCTATTTCGAGACAACAACTTTTGGTGAGCAATTCCATTATTTTTCTTTTATTCTTTCATCACTTAAACCTCATATAAGACCTTAAATGGCTTTATATATGTGTAGGTGATATCATGTAAATTTATGAGCAAGAGACTAAGTCATATACTTGGTGTTTTAAGGATCCAATCAACATAGTTCAAAGACGTAAGTCATATACTTGAGTATAGTTTTGCATGTTTGATTTTGACGTGGATAATGAGTATATACTATTAAGTAGTCAATCTAGTGGGAGTAATTTGGTGTTTGAAATTATGTAGGATGTTTGTTCAATCTCAAAGTATATATATGGGAGTATTTCTTGAAGGTACACATAAAACACTTTCTTTTTCTTACCTTGTTTTACATGATGTTTAGTTTGCATGGTTTATCTTGAATGGAGAATTTGAAATGGTTACATGTTTTATGTTTTACGTTTTATGTTTTACAAGAATGATTCATGAGTATGATGATGGAAGACGGATGATCTATGTTTTTGATATTTTAGACAAGTTGTTTCAAGTAAAAGTGTTGGATTGTGATGTAAACTTATGCTTGTTGGTTTTCAATTGATTTTATGAGATGAAGTATTTTTGTTAATAAAATTAAGATTTTGAGAGCTTCTTATTTTGCATTATAAACCCAAAAATATTATCTTTTAACAGTTAGTCTCCTGAG
This sequence comes from Amaranthus cruentus, assembly GCA_019425755.1. Lineage (NCBI taxonomy): Eukaryota > Viridiplantae > Streptophyta > Magnoliopsida > Caryophyllales > Amaranthaceae > Amaranthus > Amaranthus cruentus. The sequence goes on along the minus strand of CM033462.1, from coordinate 12,339,407 downwards.
AGACCGTCTTTCTAAAAGACGTCTTTCAAGCCCAGCCCATTAAAGCTTAATATCTAGTTTACTCTACATTTTCCTTTAGGGGCCAGTTCAATTAGAGATGGTCTTTTAAAGAGCCCGTCTCTCACAAGAATTTGTGATCTTTTAAATATCTTTTATGAAGTAGTATGATATACTCCCTCCACCCCCTTTTTATTGTCCACTTTCTTGTGGGCACGCAAACTAAGAAAAATGGTAGTGGGGTATTTTAGGAAATTATAATAGTTGTAAAGGTGGTAGTTAGGGTATTTAAGTGATTATAATAATTGAAAAGGTGATAGGTGGGGTATTTTAAATAATATAAGTTGGGTTAGTCTGGGGTATTTAGGTAAAAAAATCTTTGCCAAAAATAGAAAGTGGACAATTAGAGTGAATTGACTAAATAAGGAAAGTGGACAATAAAAAAGAATCAAAGGGAGTACTATTTATATAAGAATAATGTCTTGGTTTGAAAGAATTTATAAATAAGTTTATCTTTGAGAATTATTATATTTACTAACAAAGGTAATTTATGATTTTCAGAGTTTGTTTTCATTCTTGAAAGATTCCAAAATTCTCTTATGTTATTAAATTAAGGTTTTATTTACTTTAAATTCAAAAGGAGCGTTTGGTTTACAATATTAAAGAAAATAACTTTGTTTTGTTAAAATTTAAGATTTAAAGCCTTTTACTTTATGTTTTAAAGTATGTATCTCAAAAATGTTTTATCGCTACATTCTTTGAGTTTGTATACAAAGTATTCTTTTTCTTATTTGTCTTTCTACAAAGAAGAGTTGCTTTTAAATATAAAATCCTTTTTGTTTCTACTTGAGAAAATGAATTGTTTATACTAAGATTAATAAACTTTCATATTAAACCAATGTGTTTATTCATATATTATTTAAAGTGTTTTAAGAGATTTTATGTATTTAGAAACGTTTATTGAAAGTACTCGAAGTACGCTTTTACATTTTATAAACATTTATTTAATATTTTACCATCTTGATTTCAATAAAATATTGAGTTGAAAGTGTAAATGAACTACGTTTTAACTATCTTGAAATCATCGTTTTACCTTGTTAAAAAGCTTTATTCTTTTATAACTTTAAAAGTACTCCAGTTTTGAAATGTGTATTGTTTCAAGTAATCATCATGTGCCAAAGAATTGAATCCAAAGTATTTAATTAAGTATGAAATATGATGTTGTATCAAGTAATCATCTTATGACAAATCTTTTACTCAAAAGTGTTTTAGTAGTAATATGAAACCTAGTTGACAATTTATGTTATGTGAAGAAAGATTCAAGTGATTTTTAATGTTTTTTTTTCGGGTGTGAACAATGGATTGTATTATATTGGAAAAAGCCTGCAAGCTTAGTTTGTAGCACCCAGCCAGGTCAACCAGAGTAAAATCTTGCAAGTTGTATATTGATTGGAGGGATGACGATCCCCAAATACTAGAGGTTTGGGAACTAAGCTCCCCACTCTATGTGAGCCGTTCACTTGAAAATCCCCAGACTTGAATGTTGTTTCTAAACATGTTTGGCACAACGTTACTGAAACAGCCCAAACCAGTGTAACTAGTATAATATTACTATCTACAAAACACAGCGAAAGACTTATAGAAGTCTGGGCTGAATCCGACCTGTGGCTCGATAGCCACAGCAAACCAATATCAGAGTATTTAAAAACTTTACATAACTGTAATACAAATTAATTACAACCTATTTGTAAGCTAAGTTAATACGTTACAAAATATCTAAATTCTTTTAAAAACTTTACAATACATGATTTGTCAAAATATCATTATAGTTTTACTTTCCAAAAACGATGTCCTCGCTATTGCAGCACATGACACATAAAGGAGCAGCACATCCATCCGCACTAAAATTGGCAACCTGAAAGTGGATCTATCCCCCGTAAGGGATAGGCCCCATCAAAGACTGTCAACAATTGAATTGTTGAGTAATCCAACAAACTATTACATTTAGATACAAGTCATTAACTTTACAGATTAATAGGAAAATCAAAATCCGGCTATTACTTTACAAGTAAGTAGCGAAATCAAATACGACAAATGAACATATGAATTCATTTGCGAAGCAATTAAAACTTTATATACCAAACGTATTTATTCAAAACTCATATTGAAACAATAATATAACAATACTTTAAAACGTGGGAATATAATGGACCGTCAGGAAGTAGGCTTGATCTAAATCCTGAGAATACGGGTGATCGTCATCACCGAAATACGGTTCTTGCAAGAACGAAACGGGATCGGGGGCTCGAGACCGATCCGAATAACCATTACCTATTATCAAGCTATAGGATTTCATAATAATCCGGATATAAATATCCGTTGCCAATTCCCAAAAACGGACATTTTTCAATGTCAAATACTTTATTATAAAACAAAACATTAACTCAATTAATTTTGTTTGAAATCAACAAGTATTTAATTTTGTTTGAAATTAAAACTAATTAACCTTAAATATCCAATTTATTTTATAGTTTCTAATCCCACTTTATAATTTCCACTTTAGTACCATATCAGGACACCTGTTAGTAATTTTTTTCAATAAAAAAAAAAAAACCTAAAACAGAAAAAGGGCGATTTAAGTGTCTACGCGACCATGACTCAGAGCTCTACAATTCTTATGCAGACATTAAAACCCAGAAACAATCAGAATGTCCCCAAAAATGGCAAAACAGAAGGCCTATTATTGATTTTCGTGACAGCCTGTTGGTATCTCACTATTTTGAACATAACTCTCTCATACGAACTCGTATAGGGGCGATTTAAGTGTCTACGCGATCGCAACTTGAAGCTCTACAAATCTCATGAAGACACCAGAACCAAGAGACTCTTTAGCTTAAACTTGCTCAGTAAAACAGCACTTTTCTTTCTTCTTTGAACATGAATCAACAACAATTTAACAGCTTAAAACTACTTTAAACATTCAATTTATGCTTAAATATATTAGTTTGTGAGTTACCTTTGAGCAAGATTAATTCCACACAAAATTTCAGAATATCAAAATCAAGATCCACTTTAGCTAGTAAATCCTTCAATGGCTTGATGAACTTCAAAACTAGTCTCCTTCTTGATACTACTTTAATTAATCCCATAAAACCCTAACATAAAACAATCAAATATCAATTTAAGGCTCTATTAGCCATTAAATTAATATACAAGTATAAATTCAAGAACACATAATGAAAACTTACTTCTACCCAAAAGAGATGGAGATGGTGATAGTGCTAGATGGGTTCTCCTTCTTCTACAATAGCTATAATCATCAAATACTTCAATTAGCTCCCATACTTCCTATTAATTTTGTAGAGATTTCAATTGAATTTTGAAGAACCCTAAATTGAAATTAGGGTTTCTAATACAAACACAACTACCTAAATCATGGGGTTTATGAGCTAAGGATGGAAGGTAAACTAAAATTTCGATTTTAGGTAAGTTTTAATGTGTAAAAAGAGATGAAATCCACAAATTTCCTTTAAGAAGGAAGATGATAAGGAGGAAGATGGGGATGGTTATCTTATTCTCGATTTCTATTGCATAAATATAGAACTCATTATAATGAGTCATATACTTATTGATGAGTCACAACCAAGATGGCATAAGTATGAGAATAAGACCTCGCATGGTGTTTATCAAATGTGAGGAGTATTATACACCCATATTTTTCATCTTATAATTTATTTTGTCCCCTAAGATTATATAACTGATATCTTAAATTAGTAGTATAAATTTTTCTTTTTAAATGAACAAACCCATTTTACTTATTAAAATAATAATTTTAACGTAAGACGTTTTTATAATCTGCTTTCATTCTCCCTACTTAAGAAATTTCGTCCCCAAATTTACATACCTTCTAAAATAAATGCGGATATTCGCTTCTCATGCGATTCTTTTTCCCAAGTCGCTTCCTCTTCCCCGTGGTTAGTCCATAATACTTTCACCAAGGGTATCGACTTGTTTCTCAACTCTTAACCCGATAATCAATGACCCTTAACGGTTTTCTTCATAACTTAAAGTCTCATCAACTTGCGAGTGGTTCGTGAGCTCAAAATGTGAGATGGATCGGTCAATACTTGCTATGAGACACATGAAACACATTATGTACTCGATCCAACTCTGGTGGTAGTGCTAACTCATATGCTACTTCACCAACCCTTCGAAGAATTTCAAATGGTCCACCTGAATTTGGACTTAGTTTTCCTTTCATTCCAAAGTTTCCCTTTTTTTCTTCAATTTGAACTTTTACCTTTCATTGGAGAGATTTTCAAGAAAACTTTCTGACCGACTTTGAATTCTAGTTTTCTCTTGCGGTTATCATTATAGCTCTTCTGACGATCTTGAGCTCTCTTCATCAAACCCTGAATGACTTTTACCTGATCCATTGTTTCTTGAATCAGATCTGGCCCTGTAGGAATATTAGTATCCAAATATTCCCAACACAAAGGAGTTCGACACTTACGCCCATACAAGGCTTCATAGGGTGCCATCTTTATACTTGAATGAAAACTATTGTTGTAGGAAAATTCCACCAACGCTAGTCTAGATTCCCAATCAGATCCGAACTCCAGCACACATGATCTTAACAAATCTTCTAGTGTCTGAATAGTCCTTTCAGTCTGGCCATCAGTAGCCGGATGAAATGCAGTACTCAAACTCAGTTTCGTCCCAAATGCTTCTTGCAACTCTTTCCAAAAGTGAGACAGAAATTTAGAATCCCTATCAGAGATAATGGTCCTTGGAACCCCATGTAGCTTGACTATTTCTCGTACATAGATTTCTGCCAATTGCTTCACTGACCAGGTTGTTTTCATAGCAATAAATCGACTCGTCTTTGTCAAACGATCAACAATTACCCAGATGGAGTCATTACCTTTCCTCGACCTTGGTAAACCAACCACGAAATCCATTGAAATGGAATCCCATTTCCAATCGGGCACTTCTAGGGGTTGAATTAACCCAGCTTCTTTTCTTCTTTCAAATTTAACCTTCTGGCACACTAAACACTTTGCCACAAATGCAGCTACGTCATTTTTCAAACCTCTCCACCAAAACGATTTTCTAACGTCACTCATCATCTTATCTCGGCCCGGGTGGACTGAGTAAGAACTTGCGTGAGCTTCATGTAGTATTTCCTTTCTTAATTCTACATCTTCTGGAACACAAAGTCTTTTTCCAAACTTCAACCCTTGATTCTCATCATATTGAAATTCAGTAGTCGATCCCTCTTTGACTCTTAATATTAACTCTACTAAGAATGGATCTTCTAGTTGTTTCTCTATAATTCTATCAAACAAGGTAGGTCTTACAGATATCGCATTGATTGTTCCCTGAACTTCTTCTGAAGTCACCAATTCAATACCCATCTTCTGAAGTTCTAACCATAACTCTCTCGGCAAACTTCTCATGGAATTTAATCCGATATGAGGTCTTCGACTTAAGGCATCTGCAACTTTGTTCGCTTTACCAGGATGATAAAGGATCTCGGTTTCATAATCTTTAATAAGCTCAAGCCACCGTCTCTGTCTCATATTCAGTTCCTTCTGAGTGAATATGTACTTTAGACTCTTATGATCTGTGAAAATCTTACAAGGAGTCCCAAATAAATAATGGCGCCATAGTTTTAGAGCAAATATTACAGCAGCCAACTCTAAATCATGAACTGGGTAATTCCTCTCATGAATCTTCAATTGTCTACTTGCATAAACTATTACCTTGCCCTTCTGCATTAAAACACACCCTAAACCTTCCTTGGAGGCATCACAGAAAATTTCAAATTCACTCTTGCTATCTGGTAGGGCTAACACCGGAGTGCTGGTCAACCGTTTCTTCAATTCCAAGAATGCCGCTTCACATTCAGAAGTCCACTCGAATTTCTTGTCTTTACAAACCAATTGTGTGATTGGGCGAGCTATACTGGCAAAGTTTCCTACGAACTTTCTGTAATAACTTGCTAGACCCATGAAACTTCGAACTTCATGCACATTTTTAGGTGCAGGCCACTCTATGATAGCTTTCACCTTTTCTGGATCAACAGAAATCCCTTCTTTCGAGACCACATGACCCAAGAATGAGACCTGATCAAGCCAAAACTCACATTTGCTGAACTTCGCATACAATTTTTCTTTTCTAAGCAAGTTCAGTACTATCTTTAAGTGCTCTTCATGCTCCTTTTTGCTTCTCAAATAGATAAGGATATCGTCTATGAAGACAACCACAAACTTATCAAGATACTCCTTGAAACATCTCTACATCAGGTCCATAAACGTCGCAGGTGCATTTGTTAACCCAAATGGCATAACAACAAACTCATAGTGACCATACCGAGTTCTAAATGCAGTCTTCAGAATATCTGACTCAGCTATTCTCAATTGATAATACCCTGACCTAAGATCGATCTTGGAAAAGACCTTTGCACCTCTTAATTGATCAAAAAGATCATCAATGCGTGGTAAAGGATATCGATTTTTCACTGTTACCTTATTCAACTCTCGGTAATCAATGCACAGTCTCATTGAGCCATCTTTCTTCTTAACAAACAATACTGGAGCACCCCATGGAGACACACTGGGTCTTATGTACCCTTTCTCCAAAAGCTCATCTAATTGTTTCTTTAGCTCAGCCATTTCTGCAGGAGCCATGCGGTATGGTACCTTAGAAATAGGTGTGACCTTTGGCATCAGATCAATGTGGAAGTCAACCACTCTCTTAGGAGGCAAACCACACAAATCCTCTGGAAACACATCAACGTACTCAGAAACGACAGGAATACTCTCCAGGTCTTGCTTTTCTCCCTTACTCTCTCCCAAAACATAACATAAATACCCAAGTTCCTCTGAATAACCCTTTTTTGAACTCTTACAAAGTGAGAACAACCTCTGACTTGGTTTAAGCTCTCCACCTTTGAAAATTACACAACTTTCATCCACAGATTTCAAACTTATTATCCTTTTTCGACAATCAACCTTAGCACTATAGGCTTTCAACCAATCCATACCCAGAATGACATCATATTCACCTAAGTCAAACTCTACCAGATCCGCGATTAAAATTTGGGGAGAAATCTCTATAGGGCAGTTTTTATAGAGCTTATTACAAGAAAATTGGGAACCATCAGAGATCCCGATTTTTAAATTTATGCTTACAAAACTAAGGGGAAATTTTAGTTTTTGAAGAAATTTATGTGAAATAAAAGAATAGTCGGCCCCCGTATCAAATAAAACATAAGCTAATTGATTACAAACTTTAAGGACACCAGAAATGACATTACCTTGAGTTTCACGATCATCAGGAAACTCAGATTCACCCCCTATAGCGTACATTCGACCTACCACCCTCTGATTATTATTAAACTTTCCTCCTTTATTCCCAAGTGGAATTTTATTTGGATTACCTCCCTTAGGACAGTCTCTAGTGATATGACCTGGTTGACCACAAGTAAAACACAGCCTCTTACCCTGACAATCCTCCCCATAATGTTTTTGACTACACTTAGGACACACCCAAATTTCTCTCTTCTGTTGTCTGGTCAAGTCTCTACTCCAAGTTTGCTTACCACTGGGTTTCTGGTATTGAAACTTGGGGCTCTCGATTTTTGGTTTCTTAGATGGGTACACTACTTGTTTCCCCCTCTCTCTGTTAAACCTATCTTTCTTTTCCTGAACTCTCTCTTGTTCTAAGGCACTGTCAAATAAGTCCTGAAAGTCCCGATACTTCGTAACATATTTCTGCAAGTTCAAATTTAGCCCTTCAAAGAACCTCGAAGCTTTCATTCGATCATTTGCAACAAAATCGGGCGCAAACCTAGATAGTTCCATGAATTTAGCCGAATATTCCAGAACAGACATTTTCTCTTGCGATAGCGTGAGAAATTCACCCTCCTTTCTTCTTTGAAGGGAGAAAGGATAAAATCTAGTCCTCAGTCTTACCAAAAACTCTTCCCAGGTCATCCCAATATTGTCTCCCTCAGTCTTCACGGTTTTCCACCACATACTTGCGGTGTCCTCAAGATAAAATGAGGCGATCTTGACCATCAGATCCCTCGGACAGTTAACAACCTCCAGAACCTTCTCTATCTGATCAATCCAGTTTTCTAGCTTGACCGGGTCAGATTCCCCATTGTAAAATGGCGGTCTATGCCCTCCAAGCCTTCTGAACAGTTCACTTTCTTGGTCCAGTTCACCCCTACGATTCTGATCCTCAAGAATTTTAAGTAACCTTTCATTTGTCGCTTCCAACCTTCTATACTGAGAATCCATACTATAATCTTCAACCTCAGTAGATAATTGTCGACCACGACCTCTAGGCATAGCGTCTATCTATTCACAGAAGGACAAGATAGAAATCACTTACGAATCCTACTCAAACATATAAACTTTAGACTTTATTAACAATGGTTTGGTCTATTGGGTCAAACTTATTTATACACATTGTTCACTTTTAAATTTTCATCAACCTTCAAATACTATATCACATTAATCGGATTGGAGGGTGGTACATGGAATATATCAGACTCAGTCGTTAAAACGACATTCTGGGGATTCATTTATCACATAAAACAGGTAAGCACATTTACATATAATATCCCCAGACTTTAACTTAGACTCGATTCTACCGATCTCTCATATTTTCAAAATTCATATTTTTATGTTCTTTTAAAAACTTTGGCTCTGATACCAATTGAAACAGCCCAAACCAGTGTAACTAGTATAATATTACTATCTACAAAACACAGCGGAAGACTTATAGAAGTCTGGGCTGAATCCGACCTGTGGCTCGATAGCCACAGCAAACCAATATCAGAGTATTTAAAAACTTTACATAACTGTAATACAAATTAATTACAACCTATTTGTAAGCTAAGTTAATACGTTACAAAATATCTAACTTCTTTTAAAAACTTCAGGACCGATCCGAATAACCATTACCTATTATCAAGCTATAGGATTTCATAATAATCGATATAAATATCCGTCCAATTCCAAAAACGGACATTTTTCAATGTCAAATACTTTATTATAAAACAAAACATTAACTCAATTAATTTTGTTTGAAATCAACAAGTATTACTTAAAATGCCAATCAATTCATCATCAACCATCAACATGTAAGAACTTAGTTATTATAAATGGAGTCTAACTAATTTTACTCAAATCTTAAATCCCAATATCCAACTTATATCAACTACTCAATACCCAATTAATTCTTATGTTCCAAAATTTATACTTAAACCAAACACCCATATTAATCAAATAAGAACCATAACTCCACAATACGTATCAATAAAGGAAGAATAATAACCCTAATTTGATCTCAAATACCCAATAATTAACCTTAAATATCCAATTTATTTTATAGTTTCTAATCCCACTTTATAATTTCCACTTTAGTACCATATCAGGACACCTGTTAGTAATTTGATCATAACTTTCTCATACGAACTCGTATAGGGGCGATTTAAGTGTCTACGCGACCATGACTCAGAGCTCTACAATTCTTATGCAGACATTAAAACCCAGAAACAATCAGAATGTCCCCAAAAATGGCAAAACAGAAGGCCTATTATTGATTTTCGTGACAGCCTGTTGGTATCTCACTATTTTGAACATAACTCTCTCATACGAACTCGTATAGGGGCGATTTAAGTGTCTACGCGATCGCAACTTGAAGCTCTACAAATCTCATGAAGACACCAGAACCAAGAAACGACTCTAATTATCTCAAAAACAGCCAAACATAATCGGACAGAAACTTGCTCAGTAAAACAGCACTTTTCTTTCTTCTTTGAACATGAATCAACAACAATTTAACAGCTTAAAACTACTTTAAACATTCAATTTATGCTTAAATATATTAGTTTGTGAGTTACCTTTGAGCAAGATTAATTCCACACAAAATTTCAGAATATCAAAATCAAGATCCACTTTAGCTAGTAAATCCTTCAATGGCTTGATGAACTTCAAAACTAGTCTCCTCTTGATACTACTTTAATTAATCCCATAAAAACCCTAACATAAAACAATCAAATATCAATTTAAGGCTCTATTAGCCATTAAATTAATATACAAGTATAAATTCAAGAACACATAATGAAAACTTACTTCTACCCAAAAGAGATGGAGATGGTGATAGTGCTAGATGGGTTCTCCTTCTTCTACAATAGCTATAATCATCAAATACTTCAATTAGCTCCCATACTTCCTATTAATTTTGTAGAGATTTCAATTGAATTTTTGAAGAACCCTAAATTGAAATTAGGGGTTTCTAATACAAACACAACTACCTAAATCATGGGGTTTATGAGCTAAGGATGGAAGGGTAAACTAAAATTTCAGATTTTAGGGTAAGTTTTAATGTGTAAAAAGAGATGAAATCCACAAATTTCCTTTAAGAAGGAAGATGATAAGGAGGAAGATGGGGGATGGTTATCTTATTCTGATTTCTATTGCATAAATATAGAACTCATTATAATGAGTCATATACTTATTGATGAGTCACAACCAAGATGGCATAAGTATGAGAATAAGACCTCGTACAGTGTTTATCAAATGTGAGGAGTATTATACACCCATATTTTTCATCGTATAATTTATTTTGTCCCCAAAAATAATAAAACTGATATCTAAAATTCGTAGTAAAATTTTTCTTTTTAAATGAAAAACCCATTTTACTTATTAAAATAATAATTTTTAACGAAGACGTTTTTATAACTGTTTCATTCTCCCCTACTTAAGAAATTTCGTCCCCGAAATTTACATACCTTCTAAAATAAATGCGGATATCGGCTTCTCATGTCAGATTCTTTTTCCCAAGTCGCTTCCTCTTCCCCGTGGTTAGTCCATAATACTTTCACCAAGGGTATCGACTTGTTTCTCAACTCCTTAACCCGATAATCAATGACCCTTAACGGTTTTTCTTCATAACTTAAAGTCTCATCAACTTGCAGTGGTTCGTAGCTCAAAATGTGAGATGGATCGTGCACATACTTGCGCAGCTGAGACACATGAAACACATTATGTACTCGATCCAACTCTGGTGGTAGTGCTAACTCATATGCTACTTCACCAACCCTTCGAAGAATTTCAAATGGTCCTATGAATTTCGGACTTAGTTTTCCTTTCATTCCAAAGCGTTTCACACCCTTCATTGGAGAGATTTTCAAGAAAACTTTCTGACCGACTTTGAATTCTAGTTTTCTCTTGCGGTTATCATTATAGCTCTTCTGACGATCTTGAGCTCTCTTCATCAAACCCTGAATGACTTTTACCTGATCCATTGTTTCTTGAATCAGATCTGGCCCTGTAGGAATATTAGTATCCAAATATTCCCAACACAAAGGAGTTCGACACTTACGCCCATACAAGGCTTCATAGGGTGCCATCTTTATACTTGAATGAAAACTATTGTTGTAGGAAAATTCCACCAACGCTAGTCTAGATTCCCAATCAGATCCGAACTCCAGCACACATGATCTTAACAAATCTTCTAGTGTCTGAATAGTCCTTTCAGTCTGGCCATCAGTAGCCGGATGAAATGCAGTACTCAAACTCAGTTTCGTCCCAAATGCTTCTTGCAACTCTTTCCAAAAGTGAGACAGAAATTTAGAATCCCTATCAGAGATAATGGTCCTTGGAACCCCATGTAGCTTGACTATTTCTCGTACATAGATTTCTGCCAATTGCTTCACTGACCAGGTTGTTTTCATAGCAATAAATCGACTCGTCTTTGTCAAACGATCAACAATTACCCAGATGGAGTCATTACCTTTCCTCGACCTTGGTAAACCAACCACGAAATCCATTGAAATGGAATCCCATTTCCAATCGGGCACTTCTAGGGGTTGAATTAACCCAGCTTCTTTTCTTCTTTCAAATTTAACCTTCTGGCACACTAAACACTTTGCCACAAATGCAGCTACGTCATTTTTCAAACCTCTCCACCAAAACGATTTTCTAACGTCACTCATCATCTTATCTCGGCCCGGGTGGACTGAGTAAGAACTTGCGTGAGCTTCATGTAGTATTTCCTTTCTTAATTCTACATCTTCTGGAACACAAAGTCTTTTTCCAAACTTCAACCCTTGATTCTCATCATATTGAAATTCAGTAGTCGATCCAAACTTCAACCCTTGATTCTCATCATATTGAAATTCACTTGGTGGGTGACAGTGACTATTTGCATGTATGGTGACTGATAAATCCATCTTGGGATCATGTCTCGTTTTCGTGAAGTGTAGTATGTTGCAAGGGCATTGAGACACTTATATTTTACTATAATTATTTAAGTTTAAGGATTGTATTGATAAGAGAGTTTCTAAATCTTGGGTTGTAATAAGATTTTATTTAATATTGTATTGTGGGATTTTATTTGCGTCGGATTCTTTTCCAAAATAGCCTTAGTAAAGTCTTTCGTTGTCTTAAGATAATGTGCTTTCTGGATTGAGGTTAGAACTTAAGTTTTATTAAGGCTCTATAACGAAGTTGATTAAAGTTTGGGCTGTTACATATATAGATATTCGAAAGTGGTTAAGATTTTGGTTCAAGTGATACCAAGAAGTTATGAAGTCGAAAAAAAGTGAAGAAGATAGAAATGACAGTGAGAAGTAGGAAGTGATGTTTAGTGGTTATGAATGGCACTTGGAGTGTTGTGAAATCACCCTTATATTATTACATACTTTATTGATGCTAATTATGCCTTATTATGATATCATGTTACTTACTGTTGGCAACACACCCTCACCATTGGATCATTCATACGAGCCACCATTCAAAGACCATCCATGATCAAGCTTTGCTACAAGAATCTCTACTTTAAATTTTTGTTTATGTTTATTCATGTTTTAGTTCGAACTTTATGAGTCGGTCCATTTATGTTTTGTTATTTCTTGTTAATTTAGAAAAACAAACAAAAATATGTTATGTATTTTAATTTGGGTCAAAGTCAAGTCAAGGTCAAAGTCAAAGCCGGAGGCGATCGAGGGCAGAAATCAAGTCAAACGCAAAAGAACTACAAAAACCCAAGGGCGCCACTCCAGCCGTGTGCAAGAAGAAATCCAAACCTTGAAATCTTAAGTCTATTCTTAACTAGGTAGTTTTATTAATTAAGGTAGTTAAATTTCAGATTTAATTAGCATTTATTTTCGATTTCTTTTGAGTCGGTTTTTAGGAAGTTATTTCAAATTTAAGTAAGTTAAGAGTCGGTTTGTTTTAAGAAAGATTGGACGGAAGTTACGTGAGTAGTTACTCACAAGAGTGACAGTTTCCAAGCTAGGAAAACCGTCCACTTTGTGAAATAACTCCCACACGGTTTTCCAGCCGATTTTAGCAAGTGTGGGAGTCGGTTTTCGTAGTTAGTTTTCGTTCTTGGTCTTTATATATAGCTGGTCATGTATTATGTAATTTTTCAGAACTTTATGAATTAAGAAAATCGAAACTTTGTTTCACAAACCCCGTTGTTGTATGTTTCTTGGATTGGAAATATATCGCAAAAGTTCTTTCGTCTTGGTGCGTGTGGCGTGCGCATCTCGGTTCTTAAGAGCGTCGTTTCTTGCTACGTGGATTCATAGTGAGACTCGATTAAGCCATTGTTATCCCTTACTTTGTTGTTCGAAAATTGCAAAGAACAGAACAAAAAAAATCAGAAACTTCTTCCCCTTTCATTCGACATCATCATCATCATCATTCATCGTTCTTGGTTCGATTCTTGAATTAAAGATTGTAAGAATCCCTAAGGATTAGGCGATCTTACAACACTTACTAATATGTACTTTTAGTTTTCATTGTTGATGACTCGTCTTTGATGGCCCTGCTATGACGCGTTGGTCTATGACCTTACGTTGAGCAGCGGGGACATCATAGATAGACATTTATAGGTGATAGAGATTCTATGCATCGCATACGAGGGGGAATGAATGAGAGCCTTGAAGCGTGCAATGTTATATTGTTTTTGACGCTACACGTAGTTTCTTTGCATTTAAATTTGTTTATGTTTTTTGCTTGAGGCACATGTCTTCTTTTTTGTATAAGTTATCTTCGCTGCGTAGTTTATAGCTTGTATGGTATTAAAGAGCTAAGTCGTTTTCAAACGCAAGCGTAGACACCGAAACCACGATCCATGCTTGACATGTTGATTTGAGAAGCCGGCGAACAATCATTCCGCCGTGATATAGTTTTGATAGGCTGTTGATGCCTTTACTTTTCTAGATTCTAAATAACTTTTGATTTTCTACAAAGGCGCAGAATTTTAGGGTAGATGCGGCCGAAATTTACACTCACCTGTTCAACGTTAATATTTAACGTTTATTTAAATTCTTTTCCTTTTTCTTTTTATTTAGCGCCCGAATTTCCTCTTGTTTTTCACGATTTTGATTTCGTTTTAAGGGGTCGGAAATTCAGGGGTGTTACAATAAGAGTCAGGGGCAGTCACTATTCCATGTTGGTTTGTTCTTACCTTAGACGGTTTTTAGTAATGGACAATTTTATGTCGCAATATCTAGAGTTATTAACTGAAAAGGTTTGAAAATTCTCATGTAGATAAGATGGTGAAGTATGTCATCGCACAGAGAATGTTGTCTACAAAAAGGTGTTTCAAAACCTCTAAATGTTACTTATAATTTAGCTATATTTCACACATTTAATGTTGATTTTTTTATTTTATTACTAAATTTTCATGTAATAATAACTTGAACAATTTTTCATATTCTATTCTCTTATAATTTTAGTTATATATTGATCCTTTAAATTAAAAAAATAAACTTAATCATATTAATACATATTTTCCTGTTTGCCCTATTATTTTTTAAATCTTATTTTTGATAGATGTTTACGCTAAGAAATCTGTGCATTGCACGATTTTGGAGTAATTTAATTACACTGAAAATTTAATTTAAGTAAATTTAAATATAGATTAACTAGTTACCAACTATACACTAAATTCAAATTACAAATTATAAAACAAATAATTGATTCATAGTTATTTGTAGTTATAAATGAAATATTATACCTAAACATTGTCAATTTAAAGACAACAAGAATTTCGAAAAAAGAGAAAAACACAATTACAAAAACAAAATTTTCTCACATCGCTTGGGATCAAAATGAATTGTTCCCTTACAAAGAAAAATGGAGAAAAGCAAAACAACAAAATAAGTGTTGTCTCACATTGTTTAAAAGACAAATTGCAAGTCTAATGCTTCCTTATAAAAAACAAAAAAGAGCATAATATCAATTGAAGTCCTTGTTATAAAAAAGGGGGGAACATCTTGCAATATAAGTTTTAAAGCTAAGTTCTAAATGCTTCCTTATAAAGAAAATAAATATATCCACATTATTTGTGGAGCTAGGAAGCTAAGTGCCCTTATAAATGAATATGAAGCTAAGTGTTCCCGTATGAGTGAAAATAAAGACGAGATATATAGAAAAATAAATTTGATCCCACATTTTGTTACCATTTTTAAGTTCTCTATGTAGAAATTTTATCCTCATATTATTATTATTACTATTGGTTACTAGTATGAGATTGAATTGTATTAACAATAATGTATTAATTTTCACAACTAATGTGAGATTTGTAAATTAACCAATAATATGAGACCATTAATTTAAAAACAATGTTTTGAGTTGTCCTTATTTTCACCATAAATATAATACGGTATAAATCAATTTGTATCATTATAGATTTGTTTGGATTATGCTCAAAGTTTTGTATTGATTCACTTCAAATGTTACTAAAAGTTAAGAGTTTTGGTAATGTACTTATTGATTTATAATTAAAGTGAATTTCCTAGGAAATGTTGTTATGGATAACGTTTTCTATTAAGTTGTACCTTAATGAGAAAATTTACGGAGTTTCAACTTGTTATTAATTTAAAATCGCTTTGGATTCACAACAATTCAATTAAAAATTAGTTCAAGTTTACAAAAAGTAATTCGGGTTAAGTCGGTTTCAGCTTTATCGAGTTTGATTTCGTGCATAATTTGGGTCTGATGTATTCAATTCAGTCCCTGTTAGGTTCGCGAAATGTCAGTCAAAAGTTTTTTTTTATTTTTTATTTTTTGAGTAACAGTCAACAGTTATGTCGCTTATAAAATTCGGTTTTAGTTTAGATATGATTTTTCCTTCTTTAATATCAATCGATTCGAGTAATGTTAATTCGGTAAACCTAGAAAATATATTTTCAGATCGAATAACTTTCACTTTCAATTCCAATTTTTAGATCGGATTACATTTGAACATCTCTTTTACATAAGTGTCATAAGGGAAATTCAACATGGTAGCATCAAACTTTTATGAAACGTCAGTGGTAGCACTTTTGTAAGAATTTTCCACATGGTAAGATATAGTTTATCTCTTATCTAATTGCCGTAGTATTTTACGTTAATTTCTTGTAAATTTCCGTTTAATTCACCATTTTGTTGTTTCTACTTTTATTAATTAAGTGTTGATTGTTGTCTTTATAATTTGGCCTAAACCATTTTTATGCTCTTAAATGTTTAATTCACCGTTTTGACGTTTAATTAATTGTATAATTCATCAAAGCTCTCAAATATTGTAAAAATTTTGTTTTCATTCAAATTGTTGTCTTTATAATTTACCCTAGTTAAGTACATATGTATTAGTGCTTGAAATTCTCCTTTTGAACTTTATAATCCTAGTTAAGTACACTAAGTGAACAATATGGCTTATGTAATAGTGCTTAAGGTACCTTTTGAAAAAATGCCAATAATTTGAGTGAAAACAAAATTGTTAAAACATTTAAAAGTGTTGATGAATTAAACGGTGATTAAACATCAAAATGGTGAATTAAACATTTGAGAGCATAAAACTGGTTCATGACTATAAAGAAAACAACCAATATTTAATAAGGGTACAAATGTAAAAATGATGAACTAAATAGAAATTGATAAGAATTTAACTAGAAAATGCTACGGCAATTAGATAAGACGTAAATTGGATGAAATCATGTGGAAAAATCTTATAGAGATGATATCATTGACATTTCATGAAAGTTCGATGATACGTCTTGAATTTCCAAAATAATACTACCTCCGTTCCAAAATACTTGCAACATTTACCTTTTTCACGCAGTCTAATGCGCTAATTCAATCCTTAATATCTATAAGTATTTATAATATAAAATTATAAAAATTTAA
The DNA here is from genome assembly GCA_019425755.1 of Amaranthus cruentus. Classification (NCBI taxonomy): domain Eukaryota; kingdom Viridiplantae; phylum Streptophyta; class Magnoliopsida; order Caryophyllales; family Amaranthaceae; genus Amaranthus; species Amaranthus cruentus. The sequence continues at coordinate 12,322,209 of CM033462.1, read as the reverse complement.
TATTAATAATCTTTACGTCGAGACGAATCAAACAAGAGCTCACATGACTATGTTTTAATTTATAAATTATTTATTAATTACAAATTTAGGGAGATAAATAAATAGTGCGTATTTTTCGTATGTTGCGACTATATTGGAACGGAGGAAGTAATTATTAGGGTCTTGCGTAGTTGTGTGTCCGGTTTTGAGTGGTGTTTGATAAGCCAGTATCGAGTCATGGTGCGGCTTTACATTTCATTTTTTTTTTCCTTTTCATATTTTTCCTTTTGTTTCTGAAGAGCGATTACCTTCTCCAGTATTGGCATTTGGCACCACGGTTTCGCGAAGCTCCGACTATGGCAAACGAGGAGGAAAAACTTCTGGAGACTCAATTAGAGTTTCAATTACACGAACAAAAAGAATCTTTGACTGCGATTCAAGACGCTTTAACTTCTGATCCCCAGAATTCGGAGCTTCTCAGTGTAATGTTTCTCCTTTTCCTCTCATTTTAATTTTATCAAAACAAATATTGTTCTAGAGTTTTCTCTAACAATCGTTAAATTAGGTTGTTTCACAGCAGTTTTATCATGTTACCTTGAATGTTTTGAGCAAACTGTCATTCATTTGCGAATTTCAATTTTATTTAGGAACTTTTTAAGTTGGGGATTATGGGTTTGAGTTTTAAACTTGAATTTTCTTTGCAATGTTTCATTTTGTTCTATTTTAGATTTATGGTATGATTTATCTTATTCATCATATAAGAAATTAATACATGGAAAACAGTCTGTGGTATAAAACTTTATTCTCAAAGGTTGCACACAAGAAGAAGCAAGGTAATGGAAATGGAGGTACGGTTTTGGCTAGGATAGAATTTGGAGGAATGAGTTTTCTTGCTTGAAAGTGATAGGAAAGTCGAATAGAACAGAATGCAATGGGGGGGTGTAAGAGTATTATTGCTACAGACACACCACAATGTTTCTCAATTTGGAGATGATCAATGGGCGACTGTGAGAATTTAGTGATACAGTTTCACCACACCCAAGCAACAAAAGGCTTCTAAGATCACATATAAGCTGCCAAACTCATAATGCAAAGAAACTTTCTTTAGATGAATTCTAATCCAAGAACCCAAAACAAGTCGAGTGAACAAAGTTCAATTTATATCAAAACTTCAAAAACCATTACACTAGGTAACTGTAACCTCTTCAAAATTTGGTGTGGCTAAAATAGGGGTTGTAGTTGGTGGTAATTGTAGGAATATTATCATCCTTGCCTTTTCATATATCATGTGAACAATATATATACACACTACAACCAACCCTAGAGCTATACATAATTACAAAACAATCATTAGCTACATACACTATACATAATACTAATAGTAATGTAACCTTTTCAAAGGCTGCTTGTGCTTGTTCTCTCCATTCAAAGGTTTTATACTTTTTGATTTTAGTGAGAGGGGACTTGCAACTGTTAGAAAATGTACTTTAATTTATAAAATAGCAATAAATTAAAGGAAAATTTGCTCAAAATAATCTCAACTATCTTCCGTTGGTCAAAAATAATCCCAACTATCAATTATTTTTTAATAATCCCAGCTATTCTCATAATTTGTTGAAAACATACCCGCCTCCCTTTTAACCGGCTATAACATGTAACTTTTCCACTTTTTTCTTTCTTTTTTGATTAATAGATGAAGGTGAAGGGTTATTTTGAACAATTAAGTAAAAAAGAAAAAAAAATAGTGAAAAAAGTTAGTTGATATTAATTCTAGGCGAGATGCTGTTTCCTAAAACGTTATTTCCTCCCTACCATGGTGCTTGGGAACAGACCGGAAATACGTTCTGAGATACAAAGAATCACACTACTTCATGATGTGACACAAGAAAAACTTAAATGGAAGGAGATATGGAAAATCACAATCAAGGATTGCAAGTTCTCGATGTGAAGTGCTCGAGAAGAGAAGAGAATCAGAAAATTCATGTGTAAAATAACACACAGCATTCCATATTTATAGAATAGCTCACACTACTTCACGAAGCAAAGTGTCGCTTCATGAAACACGAGGTGATCCGTGAAACACGAGATCGATTCATGAACCAAAGTCGCCTTTCACTCAACCCGTACATCCCAAAGAACATGGTTATAATAACCATAATAACCGTTGGTGGTTATAGATTTACCAACCAAAACGAATACACGAAGATGCACAAAGAACCCGCAGCAGGCCCTCCGCGTGCCGCCCAGAAGACCGTGGGCCGCGCATATGCCCGCGAGCCGTGCACATACTTCTGTCTCGTTTTTTTCCTTTTCTTTAAATTGCATACTTTGGGATATCTTAATTAATTTAATTAAATTTATTTGTTTAATATAATTAATTAAATCATTTCCGATAACCACTATACACTCTAAATTCCTACAGCAACAACAACAATGCTAAAGCCTTAATCCCAACAGATTGAGGTCAACTACATGAACCAATATATCTGTTTTGAAGGTTGTCCACATGGATTTTCTTTTTCATTTATTTCGATTTTCTACCATCATAATTTGCAAGTTTGTCATTCATATTCTATTCAACTCATGTCCTCCAACTTATCTTCAATCTTCCACTCTTCCTCACCCTTGTTAAGTCTCATGAGCTCAAACTTTTAGTCGTCGTTATCGATTTGCTAATACCCTATCTTTGCACATATCTATACCATCTTAAATGATTCTCTTTCATCTTTTTCTCATTATTTACAACTTCTATACCCCTATATCTTTGTTTCGAATTCTACCCTCAAGGTGTGCCCACTCATCCATCTAAGCATTCACATTTCCGCTACTACTTGTTGCTTATTGCACGTCTCATGCCCGGATAAAGAAGGAAAGTGAGTGGTAGATTAGTGACAACCGAATCAATAAAACTTAGTCACTTTCCATGATCATGAGAGGAGACATCATTGCACTAAATTCTTTGTAAACCTCCTGTAAAAGGAAGCAAGATCATGAAAACTTCTTACTTTGACTAATGTTCGTAAGGACAAGCCATTCTCTAATTGCTTGTTCTTTATTTTCATCCACTTGAATGCCTTGATTAGAGATGGTGGGTTTTAAAAACACTGCTTGTGTGGAGAAAAATTGACACTTTCAAGGTTCTCATATAGTTTTTTGCTAGGCTAGGACCTCAAACACTCTATGTGAATGTTGTGCATGCTCCACTTTCGAGTTTCGACTTGATATACACTACCATGCCATCAAAAAACACAACCAAAAAATCTCATAAGAAAGGTTTTAAGGTTTGGTTTATAAGGCACAAAAATGTGTTAGGAGCATTTGACGACCCAAAGGGCATAATCAACCACCCATAACTTCTTTTGTTTTGAAGGCTATCTTTCATCCATCACTTTCATATATTCCGATTTGATGGTACCCGCTTTTATGATCAATTTTTGAAAATGCCTTGAATCCTTATAAGTCATCAAGGAGATCATTTAACATAAGATTAGGGAATCTATATTTGATTGTTATTTTTTTAATGGCTTGACTCAGTGATGTATCCAAAAAAATCCAGTATTGCTAACAATTTAAATAAAAATAAAAACTACATTTAACAATGTTTTGTTTATGGTAATTGTCCGCATTGAGTTTTCATATTTAAAATGGTGCATAATGTCATCGTTTGACACATTTTGAAACATATCACTTTCAAAATAAGTTCTAATACAATATTATTTCAAAAACTCCACCAACATGTTTATCCAATCTTCTCCTATTAATCCACCCCTAAAGCATACACTAGTGAATGAATTTGCTCCACCGTAACTAGAAGTTTCACTTCCACTAACTAATATACCATGACTCAACAAACCTACGTGCATGTCCAGATAACATAGTTGGAGGAAAAGCACAGTTTTGAGGTTGATAAGGGCCTTTTTGAATATAAGCCCTTCTAACCTCATCACAATCATTTACATCATGATATGAAATTAATTTCTATCAGCAGGGATAGACTGAAGAACACTTATTCTACTTTTTTGAGTAAAAAAAATCTTTTTGTTAAGTGCCTGGGGGGTGTAGATTTGGTGTTTGGTTTGAATTTGACAAAAACCCAAATCAAACCAATTGAAATCCGGTGTTGATATTTTCATTCCCAATCCAAATCGTATTTTAAAAAATCCAAACTGAATTGTGTTAATTTTTTCATTTCAAATCCAAATAGTATTTAAAGAAATCCAAACTAAACCGAAACGAATTACATTTTAGTAGTCCAAATAGGATCGAAAAACCGATTTAATTGAAAATCCAATTTGCGCCGAATTTTCAGATTTGCACCAAGATCAAATTAGAACTGAAATCTGATTAGACATTTAATATAAATCTTTTAATTTGTAATACAAACTAGTTTAATTGAAAATCACATCTAGTTTTCAAATGCGTTGATCATATGACTTATATGTGCAATGTTAAAACTTACTTATCTTATTCCTCATTAACCAGCTTTCTAAATATATACTTCGCTATAGCATACATCAAGAGATAATTGTTCAAGTAAGCCAATCGTAAATCTTTGTGCCATTTTATTGCATTTTTATCTCTTACAAACGTTATTTTCATTAATAACGTAATTTGTTTATCACGGGACTTCATACCTTCGATCTTGGTGATATTGGAGTTTGAAATACATTGTTTGAACTGTGATCTAGCATCGTCTTCAATGATGCAATTATTGTTGCACCTAAATATCAGTTGAATCCATAAAATTTCCTTACGAACCAAAACACAGTTTTCTTACACCTTTACAAAGCGGGAATTATCGCTTTGTTTTTTTGAAAACTCTTAGAATGCGGTTGATGCTTTTTTTTTTCTACACTATGATCGTCGGGATGTTTTGAATAACAACTATTGTGCATGTCCTGAAATTGATCATTCCCACTAGTTAGTCATTCTTAAGAAACTTAGCCTTTTTGATTCCACAATCCTGGTATCGAGATACGGACAATAAAACCTATATCCTTGGGACTTTTTGGCATTTTTGATGAAGTACTCTCTTATGTGTTTAGATTCAGTTTCTTATTCTGTGGATTGTAAACTCAACTCTCACTTTAGATGGGTATTTCCATACACATATATGTCTCAAACTTGGTTTCCAATCTTTGATAGTTCAAAGCATAGAAGTGCGAAACGTGGCTCCGATTGGAAACATTTATGTCGTTATTGCTCAGAATCGCGACTTGAACCTCCAGTGGGAGCGAACCGGCTTGCTACTTTCATAACCATCCAAAGATGGTGGCCTTTAAAGAGATAAAGAGAATATAGGAAGAAGATAAAGTAAACCAAAAAGTAAGGAAGAAAATGAAGAGAAGAAAGAAGAGAAAGTAAGGAAGAAAACAAATAGAAGAAAGAAAGTAAAGAAAACTTACATGGCTAGGCATTTCTTAAGGTTGAAGAAAACAAAATTGAAGAAGACTAGCAAACTTTTTTGGAGAAACAATTATGGAGTATTCAGTAGGTAGGAAGTAGAATATGAAAGTATGAGAGAAGTTATAAAAAAGTACTATGCGACATAGAGTAAAAATAAGGCCACATCGCATCGCATTAAGGGATATCTTATAGTTTCGACCGATATTGAGGCGATATGATAACTGCATCACTCCGTTTACCGTATTAGCGTACCGTTACCGTAGTCGCGACTGTTACCATATTTTACACTATGCTATGCAGCTAACAGGCTGACTGCAATGATTTTTAGTCTAAAAATTAACCTAACCCTAAATCCAAAAGATAACTATTCTTGTTTTACTTTTTCAACTTACTATGATATTTTCTTTATTTTCAGGAATTATTTTTATTTGTTTACTTTTCAACTTTACATGGAGCATTTTATTATGCCCACAGTTATCTTTATTTTTACTTTTAAATCTTAGTATGTTTTTTTATACAATGTTTGAATGAAAATTTTTTATCTTTTTAATTTACTTGATAATAATTACGTCACATTTTTACTAGCATATTACTTCTGTTTATTAGTATTAGTTGATTTAAATTAATTTCGCTTCCTACGTTTTCGAAACTCTAAATTGATGTTTCTCGTATTCGTTTCCATTTCTCATATGGATTAGAATTCCGTTTTGTGCAACATTGGTTCAAAGGATGTATTTGCTACAACCTTTTTTGACCGAGGTTTAAAATTTTTTCTGTTTTTTGAGAGCTTCGATCCATTCGGGCATCTTAGAACCACTAAGCATGCTTCGCACCATTTCTTTGAAATTCCAATTTCTCTTTCATACACCATTTTGGTTTAGAGTACTAGGCATAGTGTATTGGGCAAGGATCCATGTTCCTTAAAGAAACCTTGCAAGTGGACCTTGTGCTTGTTCATATTTGGGATATCTACCATAGGTTTCACCAACTCTATCTCTCCTCACTATTTTAATTTGCTTGTAGCATTGTTTCTCAATCTCAACTTTAGTTTTAAAAACTTTAAAGGCTTCCAATTTGTTACTTTTTATAATGAAGTATGTAGCATAGGAAACAACTTTATAGTGTTCCTAGTAGGACCAATATGTATTTTCCAATCAACTTGTTAGTAATAAACTAATGGCTGCTGTATCAATTGATACCAGTAAGCTAGGGAGTGTATTCCCATTTTAACATTTGATTGGCTTTTGCAATATGAAAAAAGCTCTTGAATCTTTTTGCTTAGTTGGATGGTTCTTGAATTAACACGATGTTGTATATTGATGCAGATCCAACAAGAGCTTGTATCTTCCATTAGAGATGCAGAAGAAGGACTTCTTTACCTAAAACGCGCGCGGTTGCTGTCTGAAATCGATTCATCTGTGCAGTCTGTATCTTCTCATGTAGATGCTAAAGTTGAGCCTATATATTTAGCTGAGGTGGAGGGTTCCAAACTTTCACATGAAGACATAGAGGCAGAACCTCTGGATGCTACAGATGAAGTAGAGACATCAGAAAAGCCAGGTTTTTTTGTTGGATCTAAATGTAGGTTTCGTCACACTGATGGCCATTGGTATCACGGTGAAGTTCTTGAGTTGGATGGTTCTTCTGCTAGAGTTTCTTTCCTCCATCCAACATCAGAGAATATGATGGTAATTATCATGCAATTGATATTTTCCCTATCTTCTCTAGTGTCATTTTCGCAAATTATAGTTTCACAGCTTATTAAATTTCATTGTTATTTCTTACTCTCTTAGAATTTTGTATTTTACCAAAGCATGACTAGGTATTGCTTGAGATCTTGGTAAATAAAGCATGTAGAGGTGGTAATCATTCAAATTTTATAGTCTTTCTCTATACTTTTTTTTGATTCATGAGCCATCTTTTTCCATGATGTGAAGGGGAAATATGCCCCCTAGATTTTTAGGTTTGTGGAATGGATTTTGAGGTATTCTTGCTCATTGGTTCTACTGTTTTCAGAACCATAGGTGTTCTACTGTGATTTCAAGTTCCTAAGTTTGAGGGTTTTTTTTTTCATAGGAAGGAAAAAGATGCTATTGTGAATTGTACTGTATTTGTTGCTCTTTCTCCCGTCCTGAATAAAGATCGAGTGGTGGTACCGTGGTAGTGGTTTTTGCCTTTTGACTTTGCTGAGGGAGGGAGGGTGTTTGGAATAAGATTTGATGTGCTTTACCAGCTGGACTCAAACAATATACTATGACTAGTTTTTTAGTATATAAAACCAGTGCTTTACAATTTCGTGCCTGCCATTTATTGGGAAATAACAATAAAATCTATAGGGAACATTTATAATATTATATTGTTACATGCTATACTAATATAGATTCTTGTGCAAAGCTCAAATGTGGTGGTGTGGTTAATTGAAATAAATTGTTAGCTAAATATTGTAAAATAGTTGTAAAATATTTTATTAATTACATTATTATATAATTTAAAGAAAATAGATCAATTAATCTATTCTAGTTTATAATTATCTCAGTCTGTGCAAAATAGGAACAAATAAATTAATGTCGTCTAATAATTTAAGATTATACAATCACAATAACAAAGTCTTAATCCCGAAAGATCAGGGTCGACCACATTTACCAATATATCGATTCCAATGGTTGTCCTCATCGATTGTTCTTCTCCTTTTGTTTCGTTTTCTACTATCTCAATTTTTAATTAGCTTTTTTCATTTGTTTTTGGCTTACCTTTTTTTTTTTCTTCTAATAAATAGTCACCACCTAATTTGACCAACATCTCCCAAGCAGATGTTTTCTCCAGCTAGCTTAAAAGCCAACAAGAATAGGCAACACTTTTAGTTGGTCAAACAAGCGAAATAAATTAGTCATTTGCCAATCACCTCCAAGAATAAATGAAATACGCTTTTTTCACACAACTTGGAAGCAGATGTTTTCTCCAGCTAGCTTAAAAGCCAACAAGAAATAAAATCTCATTATATATATATATATATATATATATATATATATATATATATATATATATATATATATATATATATATATATATATATATATATATATATATATATATTTCCCAAATCATTTATCAAGTGACTAAGCGTACATGTTTTCTAGAATGACTTATGGCATTATGTCTTCACTTTAAGAATATTTTATGATATGGAGTGCAGTAATTTGTAAGCTGGGGTGCTTCTGCATTTGACACATCTATAATATAAAAAATCCTTGATGCTTTGAGTTGTAGTGAATGAGACATAGGTATGTGTTGTTGTCATGAGCTCGTCATCATAATATACTGATAATAGACCCGCAAAGTGCAGATATGCAAGTTCTTCCTTCAACAACGGTGTCGATTTGGTGCTAATTGCCGGTTATCACATGGTATGTTTGTGTATTATTCTGCTATGCAGAACAATTAGAATTTGGAGCTTGCTGTATTGCTAGGTTGTAGCGTTGTAGGTGTAAATGGGTATGGTATACTTGTAGGTGAGGTATTTATCTCTCTTATTCACGGTGGAATTTGTTGGATGAACAAATTTGGAATTTCATAACCTTTTCCTTTTTATTTGTTTTCCTTGTGCGAATGTTGAGCATAGGCTGATATCTGGGAAAGCTACACTTTTTAGCTTGTTATAAAATGTTCTTTTAAATCATACTAAATTTTGTAAGCGCTCAAGTTTTGCTTTATCTATGTTGATCAGTTGTAAATTTTTAGGGTTTGCTGATCATCTTTTAAGAGATTGTACATATTTTTTGCATGTGTTTTCTGGTTATTTACTTGAAGATTTGCATGTATCATTGATTTGCAATCTTCATATGTTCCCTGAGATGTAGTTTTATTGCCTGCTGCAGGAACTCTTGTGCGACTGTCATCGCTAAAGAAGTTTGTAGCACCTTGCTTCGGGCACCCATTTATTGGATCTAGAATTTGGGCTGTTTCAGGGAATGGAGCTAGCATATGGAGAGAGGCTGAACTTGGATCTTGGGATGATAATCTCAACCAAGGTGTGGTTGTCTTTCGTGATAATGGAAACTCAGAGACGTTAGGGGTTGAGGCAATGTCATTATCACAGTATGCAGAAACCAGCGATGAAGAAGAGGGAGAAAGTGATTATTCAAGTTCTGAGAACTCAGGTTCAAGTGATTATGAAGATGATGGCCTTCCGCAAGGCTTAGGCTTTGTCGAGAGCACTGCCTTGCAGAAGGGGATCCAGACAGACACCGCCATCTTTGCTGATTGGGAGAATCACACTCGAGGTATAGCTTCGAAGATGATGGCAAATATGGGCTATCGTGAAGGAATGGGTCTGGGTCTAGCAGGCCAGGGCATGGTGAACCCAATACCTGTGAAAGTTCTTCCACCAAAGCAATCTCTTGATCACGCCCTGCAGTCTGTCAAATATGATGAAAGAGATGGGAGTTCAGAGAAGAAGAAAAAACGGAGTCGAGGTGGGAAGCGGAAACGTGAAAAGAAATTTGCAGAAGCAGCTCGGGCTGCCAAACAAGAAGAGGAACAGAGACCGGATGTTTTCAGTCTCATCAACAATCACCTTGCAACACATGCTAAGATGATTAACAATGAAAGTTCGGCAAAAAAGCATAAGAGCAAAGAGACTAAGAAAGAAGACAGGCAGTCACTTGTTGCTTATGAAGAAGAGGTGAAGGAGTTGAGAGTTCGAGTGGAGAAGTTGGAGGAGATGGTTAACCGTAATAGGAAGGAAAAGACAGTTTATGAGGCAGCGATGAGAAAATTGAAAGAGACTCGTAAGGCTTTATCCGAGGCTGAGGCTAAGCATGCATCAACTTCACATGCAGTTGTTAGCAAGGAGAAAGAAAAGAAATGGCTTAGGTTTTAGTATTATTAAAAGGTTTATTCAGGAAGCAGTCGAAGCTCTCGGCCATTGTTAATGTATTAATTTGGTGTATTATTACTATGTTTGTATTGGTTGTCTATTTAATGTATCAATGGTACCTTTTTAAACGTTGTTCTAAGAACAAGTGCTAGATGTTTCCTTTTGTTGATTCTCGTTATGTTCCATTTAAGCTAGAAACTCTTTTAAGTTTCCATATCGTAATGACAAATAAAAATTGGGCTTGTGAGAATACTTTACAACCTAGGACAATGTAGTAAATTTTTCAAGTGAGATAATATTCGATTCTTCATTTTTAGTTGAGCCTTGAGATGTGACTCTGACGCGAAAAAGTTTAATTCTTGTTTGTAACGTATTTAGTTGCATTTATAAGTTTGAAAATAGACTTTGTCTTCACCACTTTTATTGCACACTATTCCTTAATATTTGATTTATAAGTTTTAACTCAAAGTAAAAATCAATAATATCTATAGAATAGTCCTCCACTTGTTTCCCCTAGTCTCCTTCAACTACTCCATCATAGCTAAAGCTCTTGCTCATTCTCTTTTTACCCATTTCTTCAACTGCTTCATCCTAGCTAGGCCTGTGCAATGGGCTAGATCCTCATTGGGGCCCTTGATCCAGCCCTTAAATTTAAGGGTTGAAAAAAAATTGGGTTGAAAAAGGGTTAGATTTAAAATTTCATTTATAAAAATTAAAAGATAAGGGTTGGATAAGGATTTTTAAAAGATTGTAAATGGGCCTAGTCCAAACATTATAGTGGACTATAAATTATAAGGCTCCCAAGTTTCTGCTTATCCCCCCTCACTCCCAAGTTTCTGGCTCACAAACTAATAAACGAGCAATTAAGTCCTGCTTTAGAAATATGCTTCTGTGGTCCTTTATCTTTTAGTTACAACTTTCTAATGTTTGATTGGTATATTATACATATTACTGACTCGAAAAAAAGACTGGATTTTTTTTAGTGGACTATTAATTATAAGGCTAGTATACCTGTTCAACAATTCTAAGCCTAGTATACTTTCAGAATCTTGAGTTGATTGTAATATTGAGTTACTGATCTTCGAAGATTGAAATTACTGAATATGGCTTCACCGGAGAAATTCCATCTAGTAATGATGAAATGGGCCGGGCCGGGCCGGATTCAATGGGCTTGGCCCGTTTAAAGCCCGTTATCTATTTTGTAAGGCCCAGCTCGGCCCAGCTCATTTCTACTAAAGCCCGACCTGGCCCTTATCCGGCCCGTTGCACAGGTCTAATCCTATCAGAGCCAACCCTACTTTCCATGTCTTATTTTCCCACTTTTAATTTGTGGGCATTAAATGCTCTTTTGAATAACAGTAACACCATCTCCACCTTGTTGTACTGCTTTCTTGCAAAGATGAATACCACAATAAGCGAAGTGAAGAGAAGAGTATATATTTTGTATATTGTCAAGAACTTTAAATTTAACTAGCTGCATATCTACAACATGGCTCTTTGCATGTGAAAGGTAATTCATATATATTGATAGTTATGCTTGTTGAACATTTAGTGACTAATAATCCTAAGTTTATAATCACTAAATACTACTTAAGTCGTGGGACAATTAGGTCCAAAGGGGTTTAAAGGAAAAGACAAAAAGCACAAATGCAAAACCAAGTCAGCAGTAAAAGCCGACTCGGCTGTCATGAATTTGGGCCTAAAGCCGAGTCGGCTTTAGGTTCTGGAATCATCGATTTTTCCAGAAGGAAATGTCGACTCGGCTTTTCGGCATTTCCTTGGTGATGGTAGGACCGCCGACTCGGCGGTTGCGACCGTTGGTCTGTTTTGGTTTTCTTTGAGTAAATGCTTTGGATTCTTATACTTATGGTTCTTGATTTCTGGAGTTATAAGGGAATATTAAGGAGTATAATACTCATGAATGCCAAAGATTAATGGTATTGAATTGGATGATCATCAATATAATCATTATGAGTGATTAATTGGATCATGACCCTTAGCTATACTCTTGTACTATAAATAGGGTCTTGATGTTGAGTAGTAGGTACACCTTTTTTTCTGAATTCTATCTCTCTTATTCTCATTTGCTTGTGTTCTTTCCAAGAGAGTAATTAACTCTTGTTTAGAGCTTTCAAATCTTATAGTTTCTAAACACTTTGTCATTAAGTTATATACTCTAAGTACTAAGAGTATATTAAGAGTATATTGTGTTGTTTGTATCTCTTTGTGGATTTTCAATAATCAAACTCAAGTACCTTTGTGGGGAAAATATCACAAAAGAAAAGTGATTACACGCCTAAAACAAATATCAAGTTTTCGGGTAACGGTTGTCGTTACAAAGCAATCTTCAAGTTGTTTAGTATCGTTATTTGTAAGTTTATTTTTGTAATCAACAAAGGGATAAATACAAATTCTCGTTTGTAATTTGTATTTGCATTATTTAGTCTTAATAATGCTTTAGTTTCACTTTTTGACTCTTAGCAAAACTAAATATCAATAAGAAAGCTACAGTGCCATAGTGTTCCTTAGACTAGAATGAATTTTAGATCTTCTATAAAATCAATGCCGTGCGTGCAAGTATCTAAATGTTTCATGAAAGATTTGGCTCGTGTACTGTATATGTATACATAGTATTCTCTCTCACTTTCTACTTATATCAGTTTATTATACTCCCTCTTATTCAAAATTATTGTTTACTTTTCTTATTTAGTCAAGTCTCTCTAATTGTCCACTTTTTATGTTTGGCAAATATTTTTTACCTAAATACCCCCAACTACCCCAACTTATATTATTTAAAATACCCCACCTACCACATTTTCAATTATTATAATCACTTAAATACCCTAACTCCCACTTTTACAATTATTATAATCACTTAAAATACCCCAACTACCATTTTTTTAAAATTCGTATCCAATCTAAAGTGAACAATTATTTTGAACTATGTTTCATGAAAAAATAGGATATTATTGCTTGCAAAATAGAGAATCGTGGTTATTCAAAGCCAGCTTAATTTCCTTTTTTTGTTAATTTTGGAATACAAATATATCTTATAGTGCCTGTCTTATCCTACTTCTAATTCAACCTCCATCTAAAACAAATTATTACTAGCTACTACCCCAAAACTAGCCTACTTTACTTTTAAGAGTTACTTTTAGCCCAATTCTTAAATTTCGCCACCCTTTTCATTTTATCGCCACCTCTTTTTTAATAAAATTACTAAAATGCTCTTAAATTCAATTTTAATTATAAAATCAACTATTATTATTTCTAAACTAAATTTCTTAATAATAATTAAATTAAAATAAAAATATAAAGTTTAGTAAAGATAATAATTTTTAAAATCTAAAAAAAACCTGATCACACGTTTTGTATTGAAATTTGATACATAATCACTCCTTTGGCCGAAACTTTTGATACGAAAATCACATTACTGCAATATTTGTAGCATTAGAACCTAGACTTCAAGATCTTTCCAATGATATATTATATGCCCAATTCCGATAACCGAGCGAGAAATGACGATCATTTGAAGTTTATTTGTGCTGAAATTTGATACATGTTCATTCTTTTGGTCATAACGTTTTATAGAAAAATTACATTAGTGCAAGGTTTGCGGCATTGGAAACTAGACTTCAAGAGCTTTCCAACGATATATTATCGCCCTGAAATCGAGAAATACTACCATTTAAAGTTTGCGTAATTAACAGAACTTCTCGACCTAGTGGTCACTCGCACGTTTTCTGCGAGTTGACCATGGTCCACTCGCACGTTTTGTGCGAGTAAGCCTGTTAGAAGATACTGCAAACTTTAAACGGTCGTCATTTCTCGCTTGATTGTCATAATTGGGCGTATAATATATCATTGGAAAGCTCTTGAAGTCAAGTTCTAATGCTACAAATACAGTATGTGATTTCTATCAAAGTTTCGCAAAGAGTGATTATGTATCAAATTTCAATCAAACGGTCGATTTTTTGATTTTAAAAATTATTTTCTTTACTAAAATTTATATTTTTATTTTAATTTAATTATTATTAATAAATTTAGTTTAGAAATAATAATAGTTGATTTTATAATTAAAATTGAATTTAAGGGCATTTTAGTAATTTTATTAAAAAAGGGATGGCGATAAAATGAAAAGGGTGGCGAACAATAACAATGCCCTACTTTTAGTCCCTTTAATTTTGTGACCAAGATCGACCACACTATACTATATTACACAAGGGCATACCTTTGTGACAAACAAGATATATCCCATTCCAACTAAACTAGATCCTACAAACTAAAACCAAGATCGACCAACATCAAATTATATTATATATATATATATATAATATATATATTATTATATATATATATATATATATATATATATATATATATATATGATTTGAATCAATGTGAAAACCAATTAAAATGGTGGAACTAAAACAGGGTACATAAAAGCTCAAATGGAGTACATATTTGGATGGCAATTCTGTAAATAATTAGACATTTGCTAAAAAGGGTACATATACGCTTAAAAGGGGTACATAATCAGATGGCATTTTTGTAAATAATTTAAACTTTTTTCTTCACAAAATATATATACACGTTATAAGATAATATGTACCTTTGCTCAATATGTATACCTTCATCGGTTTTGGTTTTCACCACTTTAAGTGTTTTCACTGATCCTACCCATATATATATATATATATATATATATATATATATATATATATATATATATATATATATATATATATATATATATATATATATATATATATGTATATATATGTATGAAAGGAGAGGAGAAAACCCTAAAACCCTCTTATTCATGAGCATAATATTTATACAAATATACAAGAAAAAAAAGGAAATAACAATAAAATAGGAAACTAGTTATATATACCTAGTGATATGAGATCCTATATACTATAATATATTCCATAATCTTAACACCCCCCTCAAATTGGGGCATGAAGATTGCGAATGCCTAACTTGCGGAGAAGAAACGAGAATTGAGCATGGCCCAACGCTTTGGTAAATATATCTGCAAGTTGTGAAGATGTAGGAACATGTGAAGGACTAATAGTCCCATCTTGGATAGCATCCCTGACAAAATGACAGTCTCTTTTAATATGCATGGTATGCTCATGAAAAACGCGATTGCGAACAATATAAAGAGTAGACTGACTATCACAGTATAATGACATGGCATTCGAATGATAGATGCCTAAACTGCCAAGAAGGCCCTTTAACCACTTTAAATCGCATGTTATAACTGCCATAGATCGATATTCTGCTTCGGCCGAAGAACGAGAAACAGTAACTTGCTTTTTAGTTTTCCAAGAAATGGGGAAACGACCAAGAAAAACTAACCAACCAGATAATGAACGTCGAGTAAGAGGACAACTAGCCCAATCTGAATAGCACCATCCACTCAAAGTGAGATCTCAATTAGAACGAATAAAGATACCTTGACTAGGACAACTTTTGAGATAACGGACAACACGAATAGCAGCATCCCAATGGTCATGGCGTGGTGACCCAAGAAATTGAGAGAGAATATGAACAGAATATGTCAAATCGGGCCTGGTAACAGATAGATAAATAAGTCGACCAACCAACCTGCGATATTGTTCACCATCTTCAAGGAAGGGACTTGTAGAATTAGCCAATTGATGATTTTGTTCCATAGGAAAAGAGAGGTTTTGAACCTAGATTACCAGATTCCGAAATGATGTCTAAAGTGTATTTCATTTGACATAGATGAATACCTTCTGAATTTCTGGCAACTTCAATACCAAGAAAATATTTAAGTACACCAAGGTCCTTCATATGAAAACAAGAACACAAATATTTCTTGAAATTAGTAAGGGCAGCGGAATCATTCCCAGAAACAATTAAATCATCAACATATATAAGCACATTAAGTTGAACAAGACCTTTTTGATAAGTAAACAGAGAATAATTAGAGTACGACTGCTTAAACCCATAGTTACGAAGAGAAGTAGCCAGCTTAGCAAACCAACATCGAGGTGCTTGTTTCAAACCATAAAGTGATTTTTGCATGCGACATCCCTTACCAGATTGAGCACCCTGAAAACCTGGAAGCATTTTCATATAAACTTCAAGTCTCCGTGAAGAAAGGCATTGTGCACATCCATTTGGTGTAACTCCCAGTTTTTAGCAGCAGCTACAGCTAAAAAAACACAAACAATAGTCATTTTAGCAACAGGAGCAAAAGTGTCAGTATAATCTATCCCTTCCACTTGATGATTGCCAAAAATGACCAGTCGAGCCTTAAGGCGCTCCACGCTTCCATCAGAGTTGTATTTGATTTCTTAAACCCATTTGCTACCGAGAGCTTTCTTCTCAGGAGGAAGAGATACCAAAGTCCAAGTACCATTATCTTCCAAGGCCTGAATTTCTTTTTGCATAGCTTCTCTCCAACCAGGGTCCGCCATTGCAGCTTTGAAAGATTGAGGTTCAATTCCTGTAGTAATAGCGGCAAGAAAGTTTCTATGTCCTATAGAAAAATGGTTACAATCAATAAAGTGTGCTATGGGATAAGACATACCTGAGGTCTGAGTGGAAGCGGGTGACTTATCAGAGGGAGATAGACTAACTTGTCGAACCGTATGAGTAACAAATTCTCGCAATTTGGAAGACGGAAACTTTTGTCGTTTACCTTTACCCAACACTTCTACCACATTATTTGTAGGAGTGGCCACTGCGTCCTCTCTTAAGGAATTATTTGGTACCAAAACATCAGAAGAAGTAGTAGCATGTACTGGTTATTCAGTATTAGCTAAAGCATTATGTTGAGTCACATTCAAAGGGACATGCATTTCAGTATTGTCCAAGCTAGAATTCTCATTTAATGAACTCTCATTTAGATGTGTATTAGTGGGCACCGACTGTGATAATATCCCATTAGAAAGTGCTCTAAAATCATTCCCTTCATGCACATAATAAAAAGGATCATCTAATTGGGACTCACTAACAAAACGCACAGGTAGAGTTGAATCATGTTTTTCATTAGTGGAGTTTGAGTAATCAGGATGAGCAAATGGAAAAATATGTTCGTAGAATTTTACATCTCGTGAGACAAAATAATCACCGGTATCAAGATCATAAAGTTTCCATCCCTTTTTACCTTGTGGATACCCAATAAAAATACATTTTCTACTCCGACTCATTAACTTATCTCTTTTACAATGAACATTATAAGCATAACAAAGGCAACCAAAAACACGAAACTCATCAAAAGAAGGGGGAGCATTAAATAAAAGTTCATATGGTGTTTTATTGTGCAGAATGGAGAAGGGTGTTCTACTAATTATATAACTAGCTGCCAAAACACAATCACCCCAAAAATGTAAGGGTAAATTTGCCTGAAATCGCAGAGCACGTGCCACATTTAGTATGTGACGATGTTTCCGTTCAACCCTCCCGTTCTGTTGAGGGGTATTGACACGAGATGTTTGGAAGACTATGCCATTTTCACGAAAATAATCTTGCATACGTTTGAATTCAGTGCCATTATCACTCCGGACTATTTTGACCTTAGCATTAAATTGACGCTCAACCATGGAAAAAAAGAACAAAACATCTTATAAACTTCAGTTTTATCAAAAAGCAGATACACCCAAACAACACGAGAAAAATCATCCACAAGAGTAAGAAAATATTGAGCACCACAAGATGAAGCAGTATGATATTTTCCCCACAAATCAAAATGAATTATTTCGAAACGAGAGTGTGCTCTACTACTACTAATGTAAAACTTATCCCTAGAATGTTTGGCTTTATGACACACCTTGCAAGGTTTATTCGAAAAACAACTAGAATTAACAAAAGAAAGAGACTGCAAAACTTTATCAGACGGATGCCCAAGTCGTTGATGCCACAAATCCATAGAAGAACCACACTGATACTCCTAACACGTTCCATTGGCGAACCACGAAAATAGTATAGTCCGTCTCTCCGGTCACCCACTCCAATCAGGGTCCTCGAATGTAGGTCCTGCATAGTACAATATGTTTGAGTAAAATGCAGCGTACAATTAGTATCATCAATAAGATGAGTGACAAAAACCAAATTACAATTCAAATTTGGAACATAAAACACATTTTAAGGTCAAGATTAGGGCATAAAATAGCATCTCCTTTCTTGGTAGAATACGAGTCCTTCTCGTCGGGAAGTCCAATTGGGCATTTAGAAATATTCACAATATTGTGCAATAAACTAATGTTACTAGTAACATGATGTGAAGCATCGGAGTCAATGAGCCAACCAGTAGAAAGAGACTCACCGCTTAGATGTTCGGGAACATTTTGTGATGAATTACCCAGTAAATCAAGAAGCTTTTGCCATTGTGCAGTGGTCATTCCAGGAATACCATCATTTGATGAAGAAGGCAGTGAAGTTGTAGGTTGTCTAATGTCAGCAAATGAATGTGATGTTACTGCTGCTGCAAATTGATTGGGTCTGCCATGTGATGTACGCCCAATCGTGGCTTTGCTTTTTGGGGCTGGTTATGGCGACCTCCTTTAGCTCCACGACCCATTGGACGACCCCCACCACGCGGAGTGCCATGTTCCCACCACTCCGGATACCCATGCTTAGCCCAACAAGCATCAACATTATGCCCTCTACGATTGCAATGGGTACATAAAAATTTGGATTTGTCTATAAGTGGAGTTGTCGTCTTAGAGTCATGAAATGAGTCGCTTAGAATATGTAAGGCTCGTATATTTGTATTTTCAACTTGTGTTCGTGACGCCATTTGCAAACGTTCTTCTTGTATAAACCTTTGATAAGCACGATCAAGAGATGGTAAGGGATCTTGAGAAAGTATAGAGGACCGCATTGTACCGTATAATTCCACATTAATCCCAAATAAAAAAGCGTGCAGCCTATCCTCATCCAACTGGGCTTGAAGAGTAGCACCAAAATCACATTTACAACCCTCGCACGTGCAGTTCGGCAATGGGTTATAAGTAGCGAGTTCATCCCATAAAGCTTGCAGCTTACCAAAGTATTCGGCAATAGACATAGTGATGGATTGTTGACATTCGGCCAACGCAGCCTTTAGTTGCTGTTTCCGAGCACCGTTACCAACATTAAAACGTTGGTGTATAACATCCCACAATGGTTTTGCTTCTTCAAAATAAGGTAGGGTGTTTTTTAATAGAGGGGTCAATGATATTCAATATCCATTGAACTAACATGGCGTGTAAACAACGCCAATCTCGTAGCCCATTCTCATCGGTGGTTTTGGTAATAGTACCTTCAACGAACTCATATTTCCGTCGTGCCATAAGAGAAAAAAGTACTGAGCGACGCCACTCTTCATAATTATTACCTCGAAAAAAAATGGGAGTAATAACATTCCCGGGTCCATCATAAGAACCAATATAGTAAGGATTGGATGAATCAATAGCTTTTGAGGTGTTCAATATGTTAGTTTCTGAAGTCATTTTGTGGGATCAATAAGAAAAATGTATGGCGACAGTGTTGAGATACTAGCCTGATACCATGTGAAAGGAGAGGAGAAAACCCTAAAACCCTCTTATTCATGAGCATTATATTTATACAAATATACAAGGGAAAAAAAGAAAATAACAATAAAATAGGAAACTAGCTATATATACCTACTGATATGAGATCCTATATACTAAAAAGAAAATAACAATAAAATAGGAAACTAGCTATATATATATATATATATATATATATATATATATATATATATATATATTTATATATATATGTATATATAAACTACTATATATTATATTGATGTATATAACATATATATTACTATACACTTATATTATATATATATATATATAATAATAATGTATATATATATATATATATATAAAATATTATATATATATATATATATATATATATATTATATAATATATATATTATAATATATATATATATAATATATGTATATGATATTAATATATATATATATATGTATATATATATATATATATATATATATATATATATATATATATATAATATATATAATATGTTATATAATAACATATATATATATATAATATATTAAATTATCACATATATAATAGTGTTGTAATAACAACTATATGTATGTTAAGCATATATCTCACAATATATCATTACTATATATATATTACATGCTATATACTATAATACTACATATATATATACATATATATATATATACATATATTATCATTATATATATCATTATATATATATATATATTATATATATAATATATATATATATATATGTATATATATTTATATATATATTATATATATATATATATATATATATATATATATATATATATATATATATATATATATATATATATTTATTTATTTATTTATTTATTTTTAATTTTTTTTGAAAATTTGGAAATATATTAATAAGAACCGAAAAGAAACAAAACCAACACTGAGACATTGGGACCCCAAAACCTCCGGCATAAAAAAACCTCAAGAGGAAAAAAGCCATCGGAAGAGGGGGCCAAGAATCAGGCCACTCAGAAACAGCATAGGAGTGGACTATGCATCACCAAAACAGAAACCGAAAATACAGACATTAACACCTAATACACCAGAAACTAAAACGAAACAAAAGCTAGCAATAGCAACACCACGAAAGTCACCCCTTTGCCACACCATAAACATCGCAATAGTACTCACACGAGATGAGTAAAAACACTCCAAAGTGCACAAAGAGAGCACAAAATCACATCGCCAAAAGAACCGGAGTGACAAAGACCCAAATCACCCGAGCAAACCACCGCAGTTACCGCAGCTCAATGAAAAGGATACACACCAAACAAATTTATCAAAATGGGCATCAAAGGATCAATACCAAAACACCAACACCACATACTAGCAGTCACCAAGAGGTTACACCCTCACTAAACACCAAGCAAAAGCCAAAAACACCAAAAACTATCTTCACCACCTCCAGTTCTTCGCCACCTCGAAAACCCCACCAACTTCAAGCACCAACATTACCCCATGACACTAAAAACCAGCAGTTCACACCCCTCTAATCAACTCTCAAAGTCGTTCAACACCCCGCAGACGAAAGGCACCAATCACTCCAAGAATACCCACGTCATGGACGCTCAAAACAAGCAGACCAACCCATCATCACCAACCCTTGATCGAAACTCCTCAACAGCATCCAAGCATACGCACCGTCTAAAACACTACCCACCATAACCATTTTAGCCAGCGACACCAAGCTTCAAGCAGCAACCAAAATCACCAGGTATTTGAACCAGGGATGCTAAGACCACCGTGAGACACCAACAACACCACCGCAGCAGTCCTAGAATTAGAAAACACCAAAGAACCTAAAACCCAGAGACCTCCAACACACCTCTAATCACCCCCATACCACTTGGCAGCCCACTTGAACCCCCTGAAAACCCCCAAAACTGAATCTGCCCTAGAAAACGCCAAATAAAAACGAATCAACGGCACCCATCACCACCACAGGACCGCCTTCACCAATCCACCTTCATCCCCTAGCTTCAGCCCATAAGACTACCGTCAAACAGACCCCAAAAACAACCTATGAAACTCCCATCCATAAACTTCACACCTCAAAGAAATACAGCCCAGGACCCCACCACTGTGCACCACCTGACCCCAAAGATAACCCCACCTAAAGCCTAGCCACCAAGCAACGAAAAAACGCAGAAACCAACCAAACCTGAACCAGCACGAGAAGCCACGCAAACCACCAAGCCGAACACCAGCAACCCTTCGAAGCCTTCATCTTCGTCCAAAAAACAGCACACCCAGAAACATAACAACCCCAGAGACCAAGATAGACAGCCCAAAGCCAGAAAAACACGATGAGAATACCAATAGACACCATGGCAAGTTGACGAACAGAAATCTTGAACCGACGTGAAACAGAGACCACTTCGACTGCACCATTGATAAAGACCCCCGTCACCTCCATACACTGCCAGCACCAAATATAAGACCAGCCCCACGAACAAACCAGAGAGCCCCTATACCAGAAGATGAAACGCCAAATAGCAAAAACCCCAGAGTATCAAAACCCAGAGAACATGATTCTGAGAAAACAAAATATGAAACAGAGTATCAAAACCCAGAAAATGAAACGTCGGACTCCCAAAACAACCCCAGATAAGGACCAAAGACTACTATCAAAACCTCGGAAAAGATGTATTCAAACACCTCTGTACCCCCGATTTCGAAAAAACCCCCGCCGTGACCCAAAAAAGAGAACCAAAACCTAGATAAGGGTCACAACAACACACACCAGACCTTCCAAAACGAGAAACTAGAATAACTCCAAAACGAAGCGCCGCATAAGACCAAAATGAGAAACCTAAACCCAAAGATTTAAACCTAGCTGCAAGATAGAGGACCCAGACAAAAAAGAAAACAGACAAAAAAAGCAAAAGAAAGCGTAAATGAAGAACAGTCGTAGCAAAAACAGCCATAAGAACCACCCTAGCACCGCCGACCCACCGTGAGGCCCACCAAGGGAATGGAAAACCAAAAACCCTAGGAGAGCCTCTCATTCTAGAATCCTCTCTCTACATCTTTTTTTATATATATATGATCAAATAAGAAAGATCTTAAAATGAGAAGGATGAGAATGATTTTTGTTTGATTTTTGCTTGGTTACTATGTATATAAAAAATGATACTATGTTATAAAGTGAGAACATTTTAAAATTTTTGTTATAGTTACTTTTTTGTGTAACATAGTTACATTTACAATTATGCATTTTTGACTTAATCGTGACCATATATTTTTTTATTCTAGTGGAATCAAGGCTGTAGAGTCCTTCTTATCCTTCTCATTTACCCTTCTTACACACACACACACACACATATACATATAAATGAGAAGGATTTTGTTTGATTTTTTTTAGTTACTATATATACAAAAAAGGATACTATGTTATAAAAAAAGAACACTTTAAAATTTATGTCATAGTTACTTTTCTGTGTAACATAGTTACTTTTACAGTTATGTGTTTTTGGCTCAATCGTGATCATAGGTTATTTTATTTTAGTGAAATCAAGGGTGTAGAATCCTTCTTACCCTTCTTATTTTCAACACCCTTCTCATTGGATCCCTCCCCTATATATATATATATATATATATATATATATATATATATATATATATATATATATATATATATATATATATATATATATATATATATATATATATATATATATATATATATATATATATATTATATATATATATATATATATTATATATATATATACTATATATATATATATATATATATACTATATATATATATATACATATATATATATATATATATATATATATGTATATATATATGTATATATATATATATATATATATATATATATATATATATTGATAATTTGGAATATATTAATAAAAAAGTAGGAAACTAACATGAAAACTCGGGACCCCAAACCCGACAAAATAAAAACCCCAAGTTCGGTGAAGTCAAAAGAGAAAAAATTAGGATAAATTGTTGTTGGGATAAATTGTTGGAATTTTAAATAATACTCCCTCAAATGAAAATTCAATATTGTTGTTGGCATTATGCTTTACCATTGTTGTTGTAGGAATCTAACATTGTTCCGGTTCAAAAGTATGAAAACAATCAGTGCACAATCAAGGACTTTTCAATTTGCTTTTTAAATTGCTCATCAATTTTTCTTCTGTTAGAATAAATTCTTAGTATTTTTTGGTTCATGATTTTTATTAGTTTAAATTGATTTCAGTTAATTTTTTATCTCCTTGGTCTTTGTTATTGCATATACTCTTTGTTTTCGTACTTTTGGTTCTTAATACAGTTAGATCCTAGAAGGATTTTTCCTTGCTTATGAATTTCATCCATCATCTTCCTCCTAATTTTCCCAATTTTTTTTCTACATGAAGAATTGAACTAATGTTAAATGGTTCGAGTTACCTTTTCTACTGTTGTTGGAATAAACTCTTAGTATTTTTTGTTTATGGTTTTAATTAGTTTAAATTGATTTTATTTTTTTTATCTCTTTGGTGTTCTTCATAGGGCACACCTCCTCCAGTCAGATCATATAAAATAGCAAATAAAGCACACCACCTGTAATTAGGCGTAGAATTCAGACCTCGTACCAGCAACATATGCACAGCGAACAGTCAGACATCATAGCATCAGTTTCCCTTAAGTCTATGTGACAAATATGAAATGACATTCTGTAGGCACCACAGAATACACCATGCAACTAAGGTGAAGAATTTTCTGAAGATTTGGAGAGCTTCCTTCAAATTTTATTTTATTTCTTTCGCCTTTTACTTATTTGATTGAAAATTTCTTGATCAATTTTGATACTAAATTGTGCATAATCATCTTTTTGTTCAGCTCTAAGTTGACATTTTCATCTCTTATTGATAATGCTCAAAACCCAAATCCTAAGAATCATATGAGTTAATGTTTTATGGGTTTTCATTTTAGTTTAATTTATTTTCCAGATTGTTCTAGCTTTATATTGATTGGGTTCTACAATTGAATAAACTGGTTTTGTACTTTGTGATTTAGCATATGAATTTCATTGCATAAGATTTGTGAACAATGGGGTATCATGAGTTTTGTACTTTTGGATTCATTTTCTGAAATTTGCATAATGTTAAGAGTTTTCTTTTTCCACTGTTGAATTCTTTTTCTGATTTTAGAGATGTTGTTTTGGTTGTTTAAGTTTTGATGTGTCTTTAGATATTGTGGAAGTGTTTTGCTTAAGAATGACTTATGCTAACTGGTGTCATTGATTTCGATCCTAGAATTACTTGGCAGAGAGGGGAAATAGAAAGGGGAAATGAAAGAGGAAATGAAAGAGAGGGGTACAAGCACCCTCATTTAGCAGATCAGTTGGGAGAAGGAAGGGGAGGGAGAGGAAGGGAGCCTTTTTCCCTCCCTATTTGATGGTTTCTTAGTTTTTCTTTGAAGGTTATTTTTTTAATGGTTTCTTAGTTTTCTTTTAAGAATCTTTATAATTGATTGTGGTTGTTTTAGGTGAAAAATTAGGATTTTGATTTTCTAGATATATTTGTGTTTCTTAGTTTTTTCTTTTGTCATTTTTATATTAGATTGTGGTTATTTTAGGTGAAAATTAGGATTTTGATTTTCTAGTTGGAATTGCGTCTATGAATTGAAGGATCCTACTTGTGATGTGGTAAAGCATACACATCCATGTGTAGCTTCACCTGATGACATCATTGAAGCTTACAGGCTAGCTGTCAAAGCAGATCAAGTTTGTGCCTTTGGTGGCATTGTAGCCTTAAATGTTGAAGTTGATGAGGTAATCACTATAAATGTTTTCGGTGATTGTGTACATCCTAAGCACTGTGATGGATATTTGTTTAAAGTTTTCGGTGATCATGTGAATTGTATCCATTCTTCTTGAGCTTTAAGGTAGGTTTTTTAGGTTAAGTAGTACAAAATAAATCTTTGAGTGAGAAAATCATCTCTACGTAGAAATTATAGGCCACATCTTTATCTTAATGTAGGACGCTCCCAAAATAAAGCGGTTTACTTTCTAAATGTGGTAAACTTTGAACTCTTCCATATCTCTTAAAGGACACCCTTATGTAGTTTTTTTTCCAAACATGTTTGTACTTTCCCTGATTATTTATGTGTTCTGTTAAACTTGAATGGAGTACCTTCTGTATTAGTACTAAACTTATTTGTAGTTATGCTGGTTTTGACTTCCCTAAAACTCTCAAAGCTATTTTTCTTGTTGTTCTGTACTTGCTCTTAATATCATTTGGATTTTTATGTTTACTTTGAAGGCTCTTGTAAAGGATATTCGGGAGTTTAGAAGCCCTACCGATGGTTGCTTAACTTTTTCATTAATGGTTCCTTTCCATAAAACAAATGCATGCTAGGCATGGGTAGTGGGCAACCAAACCGTAAACTTAGGAAGTTTAAAGAAAATATATGTAGGAAAAGGGAAAATTTGATAGGAAATGGGTTAAATAGTGAGTATTTCTTTCCGGTATTACAATGTCCTCTTAGTCTTTCATTTGATCCTCATCATTCCATATATTTTATATTTTGGTTTTGGAATTTGTTGAATTATTTTTAAAATAGTGAGTACCTTCAACATTTATTTAGTTCTTTGTTTCTTTTATTATTTTTGTACCTCATTTGTTGATTGCGAATTGCGAATTGCGAATTGCTAATTGCTAATTGCTAATTGCAAATTGGGGTATACTAAATTGCCATTGTAGTTGTGGATGGCGAAATTGATTTCTTATTTTCCGATCGTTTCTATAGAATGCTTCTAATTTTTTGTTTTTGATTCGTACTTCCTGATGAAGTGATGATCCTCCATGGTCTGGATAACTAATTGTTGCATGGTGATGCATTATTTCTAGGCAGCGGTTTCAGCAAATGAGACATATGTTTCTTCTTAGGCGCAATTAGTGGCTAAGGGTGTTTGATATGCAGAAAACATTTCCATTCGAAGATGAAAACTATTTTTTCAATGGAAAATAATTTGGTTTCGTTCCATGTTTGGAGAAAAATGTTTGCGAGGTGATGGAAACTGTTTTCCACCCAAATTCAAATTTTTAACATTTTTTCCTTTATTAAACCACACTGATGAAAGATGGGGAAAACAATTTACCGAACAATAGGCTAGGTTGTAAATGGTGCATGTAGTTCTGATTTAGTTTTTATATGGGTGAAGGGAGAGAATGAAGAAGGCAGTAGAATAAAGAAGGAAATTAATGGATGACAATGGAAGAAAGGGAAATTTGTATCAGTCACACAAAACTTGGAGAGTTTATGACAAAAACTCGAGCAACGTTTTATCATGGGAGATGTGTCCTTTTTTTATCGTCCTGTTATTGTTTTTTCCCCTGCTTATCTAATTTCAAGATTTTTGAGATTCCATTTTTTCCTGATGTTGACGGACAAAACAAATTTTTTTGATATGTTTTTCAATTTTTCTTGTAGCTGTGAATTGTTGAGTTTTGGGATGACACTTATTGAAAAAAATAAATTCTGGTTGATGTTGAAGAATGGGTGGTAGCATTAAGATGTCAATTATTAACTTTATAGCTGAAAACTTGTTCAAGACGCTTTTCTCATGGCTGCCTTACCAGTTGTTGGGGGAATTCTAGACATTTTGACCTTTCAAGTCGAAACCCTAACTATGATTTTCCTACATTTAAACTTGCATCATAAGGATATTGTTGAGTCAAAGGTATATATCCTTTAACTATAAAACATGGCTAAGACATCAACACTATTTACATTTTGAAAGTGAATAGTGTTTTTGCCCAGCCATCACCAGCTTGTTCACTTTTTCGCCACATCCTTGCCCACATCATCTCCATTCTGCAAGATAGCTCCAAACCTCTTCCACGTAAGCCTTGTTCAATGTCTTACTTCACTTCTTTTACCCTAATTCCTTTCGCCACATTCTTGCTTCAACCACCTTTCTTGCTTCATCTCATACCTGCCTCTCGATCTCACTGGTTCATTGCTCATTTCGATCCATTCTTGAACATTAAGGTTAGTTCATCTTTTTCCGGGTGCTCAGAAATTTGGGGGTTTTGATTTTAATTTTTGGTTGCTTAAATTTTGTTTTCCATTCTTGAACATTCATAAGTTTTGTTTATTTTTTCCTTTGATTGATCTTTCAGTTCGTTTATTCAGAATTTTGGATTTTTGTGCTAATGATTTATATTACATATTTTTCGGGTTTAATTTTTAATTGAATTTGATTTCTAATTTTTCTTCAAGCAGTGACAGAGGATAAAGTGAGCATGAAAAATCGACATAAAAAATGAAAGATCTCCATCAGTAATAGACTAGAGTGGGCGATACTTTAGTTTTTTAATGATCCAAAGAGGTACGAGCACTGAATATGTTAGTTTTGGGTAAAATATCCCCTCAAAGTTTACCTTTCGATCTAAGAACATTGATATTTATCCCTCATGTCTTTGCTCTTGGGTAATTTCTCAAAGAAACAAGAAATTCAACGTGTTACGCTTACAATTTGTGATTTAAGCAATTGAAATTCTATTTCAATTCCTTCTCATCATCTCATTCTCACCTGGTATGTTATATTTCAATTTCATCTAAGATCATTGCTGTTAAAATCATTTGTCAGTGAACCTAAAACATTACTTTGTAGTTTATATTGGGAAATATTTATTGATGAAGTTAAAGCTTTGTCTAATATTAATTTTACGACAACAATGTTGCTTTTCTGTGGTCGTTGATTGTATGTTGGCATGAATTTATTATGATTTTATTTGAATTATCTGGGTTTTGCTTGATTTTTGACATTTTTAAGTTTTAGGTTGTCTTGATTGATATTTTTCTTTCTATGTTGCAGATCTTTTGGGTTGATCTTTTGTTCTATTCATGATCTCGTTTACTCAGTTTTGTTCCTACTTCCTTGCTTCTGATCTGTGCTTTGAATGAAGAACATGGATGCTTATCAAATCAAGAAAATTAATTTCCTTAATTCCAGTTGAAGCTAATCCATTTCCTTAGTAATCATCTACTCCATTGCAGTTCTTTTGAGGTACTCAATTATTTTGGTTTTGGATATTTGAGAAATTATTTTTAGATATTTGAATAATTTCCATCAAAAAGTCTAAATCTTTTACACAGTTCCTTACTTTTGCTTCTGCCTGCTAACTGATTTCAAAACTCAATTTTTTTTCTTGGAGCAGCTATTGGATTTCAAGTGCTCAAATCTTTCTTTCCCGACCCACAATTCTCCTTTTCCCCCTTTCATAGCTCAACATTTTCCTAATTTCTCGATGATACACATGTTTTTTGCCCACACCCTCTTCTTTTACTATTGAGTATCCTCAAGAATCTTCAATGATCTCTAATTTTCTCCTTCACGTGCTTTACTTTTAGCCAATTTTCGCACATATCAGTATTTACTTATGATATATACAAGTATCTGGTTTTTTTTGTGTCAAGCTGTTAAACTTTTAAATAGAATGTTGAAAGATGGTTACGAGACATACGAGTATATATATGATAACTTGATTAAATCATTTTGTGATACTGATCACCTAGATTAGAAGCATTGCTATGTAAAATTAAGATGCTAGAAAGGGATATAAATCCATGTTTAGGCATATATTAAAATCTTATAAGATGCTTGGGTAGTTCAGGAACAGTAGCTCTGCTCTCTTCTCCTGCTCATTCATTTACTTCATCTCAGCAGAAGCAAAGTCTCAATGACGTCCACAAATTTTAGGGCTTTCTTCTCATTTGTATTTCTCTTTGATCGTTTATTTGGTTTTAGTTTTCTCATTAACAGGTTTTAATTTCAATTTTAGGGCTTTCTTCTCATTTGTATTTCTCTTTGATTGTTGATTTGGTTTTTAATTTTCCCATTAACAGGTTTTGATTTCAATTTAAAAGGTTAAAAAGAATCCCAGTTCATTAACAGGTTTTCATTCTTCAATATTTGTTTTCTACTAATTATTGCTGATTTGTTGATTTCTACAAAAATCCTATTTTTGTTGCAAAGCAATACAGTTAAGATCCATGTTGATTAACATGTCTTGATTTCTAAGACCCCAGTTGAGTAACAGGTCTTTATTTCTTTAATTTACGTTCCTTTCTACCAAGTTTTGCTGATTTGTTGATTTCTCCAATAATGTTAGATTTAAAATTTCATATACAAATCTGAAAACTTGAGGGGTATTTTTGGAGTACAAGGAATTATTTGAAAAAAATGAACTTGAATGCGGAATAACGCGAAAGATTTGTCACAAATGTCAAGCTTAAAGTTTGAGGCACAAAGGGAATTAGTTGATTCATAAGCAAGAACAAGCTGCATTATTAAACACTAACTTAGATTATGTTAGTAGAATATGATTCTTCATCTAGGATGGATAACAAGGTTTTAGATTCTCTGAGGTAAGATTGCACGCAGCAAGCACTAAGGAAAGGGAGATTTTCAGAAATTTTCACCGTTTTACTACCATTTAAATCCTTCCTTATGAAGGCGACTCCAAATTAAAAGTTGGAACCTAAAATAACGACTAAGGTTTTAGATATCTCAGTGGACATATGTTACGATGTGACTTAATGTATGGATGTAGGTTATAATGATTTTGAAGTAGTAATGAAACTTATACATAACTTACATTTTTGAATGTGATGGCTCTTCTATGCTTCCAACTATTAGGAAAGGTATAATTGCTATGTAGAAGCATAACTATGTTTAAAAATTCTTGCATCATCCACATTACTTCAGACTGGGAAAAGAAGTTGCAAACTTTACTTAAATGTCATATTTTAATGAAAATGTTGCGAAACTTGTGGGGCATAAGAGAGTAATTTCAAATACATCAAAGATCAAAGTAAAACAAATCAAGAGTCTCAAGTGGGAGTTCGTAAATCACATCTAGATGACTTCGTAGACTAAAATAGGAGTATCTCTTCATAAATCACTCGTGACAGTCAAGTATCTCTTCATAAATCACATGTGACAGTCAAATTAATCCACGAGGTCATCAACACACTAAGGATAGTGTAGGCTAAATTTGTTGCTTAGGTTGCTTAGGTTGAAGCAAATACCATATGACTGTTGTTGATTTGTAGTTGGTTTTTTATCGGTGTTGCTTCTTGATGTGCTGGATTTAGATCACATTTATGTCCCCACTTTGGTGTCGAGTCTCGATGTTTCTCATTGGTTTTATACACTTTACACTCGATTTTACCTTGTTCTTGTCTCCACGGTGTTTAGACGTAATTTCAGGTGTTTTTGGGAGATTTCGAGGTAAAACGGATCGAGTTTGAGTCTTAGACATTAAAGTCGAAGAAGAGGCACGTGTTTCAAGGCATTCCCGAGCATCCCGAGCCATTCCCTAAAGCATCGCAAAGTTCAAAGGCCATCAAACACTTGATTGGAGCTGCTATGGGCCAAAACGCATTGCATTCGGGCGAAACTACAGCACATTCGGGCGAATGTGGGTAGAGACTTATGAAAACACACCCAAGGCCACTGGGCGAATGCATGCTAATTCGAGCGAAGTTGAGCACATTCGGGCGAATGTGTGATGCCATTCGGTCGAATGGGATGAGCTTTCACAAGGAACAACTGTTGAGTTTCGAGAAACCCCGAATGTCACCCATTTGGGCGAATGGTGTGCATTCGGGTGAATGGGGCATGGGATTCGGTCGAATGGGCCAGATTTCAGCGCGTGTTTTCTTCTTCGCAACTTAAAACACGTAGGATCTTTTTTAAGGTTTTTCCTCTTTTCCCTTGGGCTATATAAACCCCCTCTTATTTTGAATGTAATGGTCATGTCTTGTTGGAGAGAAACCCTCCCAACTAGAACATCACATTTATTGCTTTGATTTCAATTCCTTTGCCCTAGATTAGATTTAAAGCTTTCTCATTTAGTTTCCAAGCATTGTAATCTTTCATTTCCTTTAAGTTTACGTTTTCTTTCATTTATTGCTTCCTTACTTTGTTTATCTTTCATTTATGTTATTTAATGCTTACTTCTTTCTTGCTTTGATTCTTGCTTTGATTCTTGCCTTATTTCTTGTTCATTTACATTTCAATCTTATTCTTGTTCTCCTTATTGCTTTCTAGTATAGTTGATAGATAGATTCCTTGTTTTGCCTTTCTTTATTGTTGTTATAGACTAATGGTTGTACAGGGACGTGGATTTATGAAAATGTCTACAAACCTAAATGGGGAATTGTGAATATGAAAAAAAGTGAGTACTTTAGCCGAGATATTTTGTGGTAGAAGCATAAAATATAGATGCTTGTTAGACACTGGCACATGATATGTAATGTGCATGTTTACTGATGTTCATTAAGTGAGTATAGTAAATAGAAATTCATATGCATCGTTTATTGGAACATTTGAAAATATGGTAATTAAGGACATTATTGTGAGATTGGAAGCTAAGTGAGAACTAGACTGATTTTGCAAAATCCGAAAGTATAAGCCGAAGGAAGTTCATCAACATGAATTTCGTTTAAAATTCGTTAGTTTCATCGTGTTGGTTGGGACGGTGATTCTTACATTTTATTAAAATGATTATGTTTCTGCAAAAAGTGCTTATCTGTATTGGCCTTCAATCATTACTTTATTTTAACATGAATTCGACTTGACGAATATCAACATCGCAACATCATCCTCGACAAAATAGTTGCCCAAACATTAGCCTTTCAACAAGCCAAGCAACCAATCAACAGTAGAGGTCTAGCAGTCATTATTCCCTCGACACAGAATCATATAAATAGCATTCATAAAACATAAGTGTATAAAGCCTAAAATATATTTTCTATGTCCTAATTTTATGATCCTACTACTCTTATACATTTTTAAATTTTGCATTTTTACACGTTTAACTTTTATACAAGACATTTTCAAATTCGATAGTATAACTTGGGAGCGGCTACGTAGCATACTCATAACTATATATATATATATATATATATATATATATATATATATATATATATATATATATATATATATATATATATATATATATAGGGTCGAGTTCCAGTGCGAACCTTTTGCTTGGTTACTATATATACAAAAAATGATACTATGTTATAAAATACGAACCTTTTAAAAAAAATTTTATGGTTACTTTTCTGTGTAACATAGTTACTTTTACAATTTTGTGTTTTTGGTTCAATCGTGTCCATAGAATTTTTTATTTTAGTAAAATTAAGGGTGTAGAGTCCTTCTTACCCTTCTCATTTTCAATACCTTTCTCATTGGATCCCTCCCCTATATATATATATATATATATATATATATATATATATCTATATATATATATATATATATATAGATATAAATATATATTTATATGTATATATATTGTTTTGGGTCTAAGGCCCCAATATTACTTGGGCCTTATATATGGTCAAGCCCAAGTCAAACATAGTCAATAAAATAGTCAAGCCCAATTCCGGATTACGATTGGATCGGTTTCGTGATTTATCGGTCCAAAAAACAAATACAACCAGTTTCATTATCAGTACAAATCCAGCTACTATAAATACTCACAAATTATCCTAATGAAGGAGGTTTTTTCTCCCATATTCTCTCTTAGTAATTCGTTGTCACATTTCGTATTTAACCTCGTTCTGACTTAAGCATCGGAGGGGCTTTCCCGGGCACCGCCCCCGGGTCAGTAACCTTTGTTCATTCTGTAGGTTCATTCGAAGATCTTCAACCACCTTCGAGAATCTTCAACCACATTCAACCTTAAGTAGTTGGATTAGGCTACCCTATACTTCGACACGTGGACGTTTCTACTTGGAGTTACATTCGGCATTACCCTTCTCCCACTTAATATAAATTGTAACTAAGTTTCACCCGAAACAGTTTGACGTCGTCTGTGGGGAAGAGTAATACTCACTCTGAACTCGAGGATGCTAATAATCAGTTAAAATTGTGTGGTGCTAATATGCAAATTGAGTTAAACTGAACTCGACCTGAAAGCCATGCCTCCAAAACGAAACATCCAGGCTCGTACTCATTAGTCGGGACCTCACCCGTCTGAAGCAAACAGCTCCGGCCATGCTTGTAATCCCAATCCTCCAATTCCTAATCCGAATTCTAACCCGAATCCTGTCACCCATCAAGACCTTCAAGAATTTGCAACCCTTCTCACTGCTCAACTGCAAGAACACATCACTCAAGCCCTAAGAGCAATCCTAATTAGATCTTCACCCAATGTCGAAAATGAACATATCCAACCTTCTCCTAAGAAATCACCCACACCCATTCACAAACTTACCACCCTGAATTACTATGTTGAGGATGTGGCAAAAAGTCAAGAGACACCATTCACTCAAAATCGTGATGTTCATCACACACATCCTCATAACGAGGGCTTGTAACCTAAGTGGGGGGCATTGCCTCATTAGGCTTGTGTCAGAAAAAAGATGATAGGGGAGTAAGTAATCTGGAAAAGGACAAAAACAAAAATAAGAAAAAGTAAGGAAAGTGAAGGGGGGCGTATAAGAAGAAAAAGGAGAGGGGGTCACATGAAGATAAAAATAAAGGGGGGCAAGTTACTCATGTCATGAGAAAGAAAAGAGGACTTGAATTTTCATATCACATTGAATCTTGGTGTATGCTCACCCAATATGGAATACACACCCAAAAATTTATTTTTCTTTTTTCTTTTCTTTACATTTTTTCTCTAAGGGATCCATCCTTGTTTTGATCATTCTTGCCCATTTATTTTTCCAAACTATCCTAAAAATCTTACGTCAAAATTTGTTTTAATTATTTTGGGGCTTGTTCTCCAAATAGGTTCCCAAAATTACTTAATTCTTGATTTCTTGGGGCTCATTAGCGTAAGAACATACCCATTGTTATATTTCATCTAGAATGACAAAGATATTAAGAAGTCACTCAGATTGAAGCGTTCCAATAAAACATCACTGAAGGCCCCTTATTATTGACGTTCCACACACAGTCCGCCAATTATCGTTCAACATTGTCGCCCTATGTGCGTGGGGCTAATGTTTTGGGTCTAAGGCTCCAATATTACTTGGGCCTCATATATGGTCAAGCCCAAGTCAAACATAGTCAATAAAAAAGTCAAGCCCAATTCCGGATTACGATTTGATCAGTTTCGTGATTTATCGGTCCGAAAAGCATATACAACCAGTTTCATTATTAGTACAAATCCAACTACTATAAATACTCACAAATTATCCTAATGAAGGAGGTTTTTTCTCCCATATTCTCTCTTAGTAATTCGTTGTCACATTTCGTATTTAACCTCGTTTTGACTTAAGCATCAGAGGGGCTTTCCCGGGCGCCACCCCCGGGTCAGTAACCTTTGTTCATTTTGTAGGTTCATTCGAAGATCTTCAACCACCTTCGACAATCTTCAACCACATTTAACCTTAAGTAATTAGATTGGGCTACCCTATACTTCGAGACGTGGACGTTTCTACTTGGAGTTACATTCGGCATTACCCTTCTCCCACTTAATATAAATTGTAACTAAGTTTCACCCGAAACACACACGCGCGCGCGCGCGCGCACACACACACACATATATATATATATATATATATATATATATATATATATATATGTATATCTATACATTTATATATATATATATATATATATATGTATACATATATATATATATATACATATATATATATATACTATATATATATATATATATATATATATATATATATATATATATATATATATATATATATATATATATATATATATATATATATATATATATATAAGCTCAAATAAGAAAGATTTTAAAATAGAAGGTGAGAAGGATTTTGTTTGATTTTTTTTTGTTACTATATATACAAAAAAGATACTATGTTATCAATTAAGAACATTTTAAAAATACTTTCATAGTTACCCTTCTGTGTAATATAGTTACTTTTATAATTATATGTTTTTGGCTTAATCATGACAATATATTTTTTTTATTTTAGTGAAATTAAGGGTTTAAAGTCCTTCTTACCCTTCTCATTTTCATCCCCTTATCAATGGATCCCTTCCATATATATATATATATATATAAATCTATGTGTGTGTGAGTGTGTATGTGCAATTCTAATTTCCAACTTCATCATTATTCATTGATTCATTTAATCATTTCCATTTGGGTATAATTTTATGATTATTAACAAATCATTTTTATATCATTCTATGTGTAACTTACAATTTATGATTTGGTCATTTGGGTAATTGTTTTATGAATTTAAATTTCAGTTTGCTTTGGACTTTAGGTATAATACTAAATTAAAGTGAGTTTGATTTGGTTTTGGGTATATAATTCTTTGATAATTGATAAAGTAACTTTGATTTTGGTTCAATATAATTTGTTTTTAATAATGACAAAATCAATTTTATTTAGGTTTTAATTGTTATAATTGTTTATGAATTAGAATTTCAATTTTCTTTAAATAATGATAATTTAAATATTATTTACTTTCAATTATGATTTATGATAATTCAATTTAGAATTAGAATTTGTATTTGTAGTTTGTTTATGATCTTGGTGATTGTTATTCCTGATTAAAATTAAAAAGCATCATTTTAATTTACTAATAAAGTATCAAATAATTCTAATGTAACATTTATGTAATGTAACTATGTGTTAACTTATAAATTGATAATAAAATATACATTAATTGGAGTGATTGATAAATAGTGCTAAAAAATAAATAAAATATTTAATCTAAATAAAAGGGATTATTAAGTATTTACCCGTGTCCTATAAGAAGATGATATGTAATACTCTCTCCAATTCACACAAATTGTTCAACTAAAATTTTAGACTCGAATCATACACTAATTAAATTCTAAATATTTATAATTGTACGTAACTAAAAAATTCATAAAAAATTAATATTAATAAATTTATATTAAAACGAATCCAACAATTTTATTTTACTATACTTTGATACCTAGATTAAAAGTAATTAGTACTAGTAATTATATAAAAATCAAAAGCATAATTGCAGCCTTGCGGGAGTAATAAAAAATTAAAAGCAGGGGTACTAATATTTTGCCAAAGCTACTCCTTGACTTGACTTGTCTGCTGACTGCAACAGAGAACAAAGAAGCCATAAAGGAAACGAAAGTAGACCTAATAACAAATCAAGCAACAATTGGTATGGCTTCTGCTATCGGTGCATCCCTAATTCCTATCATAAACAAGCTTCAAGACATCGTAGCCCCATTAGAATCCCAACATCTTTCCAAAATCCCTCTTCCTCATGTTGCCGTTGTTGGTAGTCAAAGCAGTGGTAAGTCAAGTGTTCTAGAAGCCATTGTAGGCCGTGATTTTCTTCCTCGCGGGACTGAAATTTGTACTCGTCGTCCTCTTATTCTTCAACTTGTGCGTACCCCTAGCCCTAGCCCTAATGACGATTCTGATAATAATGGTGTTATCGTTGAAGTTGATACTCATACAGATACAGAATGGGGGGAGTTTCTTCATATTCCTCATAAACGCTTTTTTGATTTCTCTCAAATTCGCAAAGAAATACAGGTTTAAATTTTAATTTGTGCCTCACTTTAGTTAAATTTGATTTGATATTCATGAAGTAGAGTAACGAGAAGTAATTGTGAAATGTTGGCACTTGGCAGGCTGAGACAGAGCGAGAAGCAGGAAGGAACAAAGGAGTTTCAGATAAGCCAATAAGATTGAAGATTTGTTCACCAAATGTCCTTGACATAACCCTAATTGATCTACCTGGGATTACCAAAGTTCCTGTAGGTGATCAGCCTACTGATATAGAAGCTAGGATTCGGCTGATGATAATGGCTCATATTGCCCAACAAAACTGTATTATATTAGCGGTTAGTCCTGCTAATTCTGATTTGGCTACCTCTGATGCCCTTCAATTGTCCAAAGAGGCTGATCCTAATGGTATTTTTTTTTAACTTTTCTCTCGATCACCTTAATGGTGTGTTTGGTATGCATTTATTTTGATTGTAAACGAATTAAGCAAATCCATTACTTTGTCGTTTGTTAAGAAAATTAGCTAAGCTTCGGTAACACTTTTTTTTTCCTTTTTTTTTTCTGTTAGATAATTATAATTATACTTTCTTGATATTTGTTTTTTAACACTATTTACTTATTACTCTTAATTTGTATTTTATTCTTAATCTATAGATTAGAACATAGTCAAGTGAGATCTTGTTTGATTCGTCTTAATGCAATGATTATTAATATTCACTTTTTATAATATTTTGTTATGTATATTAAGAGATATATTAAGCATTGAATAAGTGCATTGGATAGTGTTAAAAAACAAATGTCTCGTTCTCTACTCTATGAATAGGAGGGAGTATTAAACAACAAAAAACAATAATATAAACCTTATCATTTCCCTTACACCTCCTTTAAGAGTTTCTATTCCATTTCATTTCCATTCTGATTATTTTTATTGCGAGTAAACTAATATTTTGGGATTAAGACTTTACTTTACCACATACATTTTATTCATAAACTCTACTTTACTGTTACAGGTACTCGGACGATCGGAGTCATCACCAAGGTTTTATTAATTACTACTTACTAGTCTTAGATATTCGATCATATTCTTTTTGTTCTTTTAAATTTGTTACATCAATATTTTAACGTTCACAAGTTTAGTAGAAATGCAGTAAATTTAAAGAGAATAAAGTGTTTTTCGAAGTTGTTTTGATAATAAGGTCATATGTAGCTTATATTAGCTAGTGGTGCGTTTGATTTACTTGATTTACATATGAATATGATATGTGGCAGCTAGATATAATGGATAAAGGTACGGACGCTTGCAATTTCCTACTTGGAAAAATAATTCCTCTTCGTCTAGGATACATTGGTGTTGTTAATCGAAGTCAAGCGGTAAAACATCTATTTTTTTTATTGAGTTTTTACATCAAAAAAAAATTATTTCCCCAATAATAATACTAGATAATTTCTCCCATTATAAAATTATATAAATCTTTAGCTTGGTTGAGCATAATAATGTAACTTTTGGTTGAATTAATTTTGACATAAAATTATATATGCATGCATGTTTACAGAAAGTAATTGGTGCAATTTCAGGATATTAACAAGAACAAAAGTGTTGGTGAAGCACTTAACTATGAGGAACAATTCTTCCAGCATAATCCGGTACTTTTTTTTTTTTTGAGAACAGGATAATCCGGTACTTACATCATAAAGATATTTGTTTATATACTTTAGAGTTGTTATTTCAATTATATCACCGTTCTTCAGTTTTTACTCACTTGATAATAACTTATAATGCAAGGTGTATCATAATATCCGAGATCGTTGTGGCATCCCTCAACTTGCAAAGAAACTAAATGAGGTTAGTTTATTATATTATTTCCATCAGGATTGAGATATTAATAATGCTGTAAAATGTGACTTTACTTTTACTAAATAAACTTATAAAATAAAGTTACATAAATGTTGTAGATTGCAAATTACACATGACAGTTAAGATCCTTGCTTATGTACACCACCGAGAACTCTAAGATACTAATCTTCAAATCTGAACAAAGTAACAAGAAGATTTTATATGTGACTTGATATAAATTCTAGGCGAGTCTCTCTTCCTAAAACATCATTTCCTCCCTACTACGGTTCTTAGGAATCTAATCCGGAAATTTGTTTTGAGAAACAAAGAATTTCACTAAATTCCTAGCACAAGAAATATAGAACGATGTGTAATGAATTACGGCCCAGAGAAGCCCAATATCATTCATGTATATTTTAGAAGGGGAAAGAAACAATGAGTGATGAGGTGTAAAATTAGTTATGAAGGAATATATTTTGTTTTGGTATGCTGAGCTAGATAGAGCTTCCTAGAAGAGTACAACTCTATAAATACTGTAATAAGGAATAGATTTTATTCATGCTTGTAGTACAATTTGGTGTAATAGTATACAATGGGAGTTACTGAGTCACTCTAAGAACTCAGGGGGTACTCTGCTCTAATTACTAAATACAAGCATTCTATTCTCTCTATTCTCTTCTTCTTTATTCTGCTTCTTACAAACTTTATGTTCTTACTTGCATTGAATTCTGTTTTGATAGCCAAACCATTACATTTCGGTCATGTATTTAATTTCAAGTAAGGACACATTTCTTGAGCGGATTCAACATTTTGGTAGATATCAAAGAGAGTATTATTCATACCATTGAGGATGTGCTCCCTGTAGATGAAGTTGTCATTATCCCATTTATTTCTAGCACGGATATCCTCCGGAATC
Source organism: Amaranthus cruentus (assembly GCA_019425755.1). Taxonomy (NCBI): domain Eukaryota; kingdom Viridiplantae; phylum Streptophyta; class Magnoliopsida; order Caryophyllales; family Amaranthaceae; genus Amaranthus; species Amaranthus cruentus. The sequence continues at coordinate 12,282,130 of CM033462.1, read as the reverse complement.
TCATCTTCCTTTTTACTAGGCTTTAGTGTACTTATCATATAAATAACTTTTAAAGTAGTTAAGAGAAAAAGCATTTTCTTTTGCCATCTCCTAAACTCACTGCCTACAAACTTATCAAGTTTGACAAAGTTGGTAGTCAATTCCTTGAGACTTGCCATTTTGTAATTCAAAGAAATATGATATTTTAGATTGTTGTAAAGTGTGACTTTAATTTTATTAAATAAACTTATAAAATAAAGTTACATAAATGTAGTAGATTACAAATTACATATGACAATCAAGATCCTTGCTTATGTACACCACCGAGAACTCCAAGATACGATCTTCAAAACCGAACAAAGTAACAAGAAGATTTTATATGTGACTTGATATAAATTCTAGGCGAGACTCTCTTCCTAAAACATCATTTCCTCCCTACTATGGTGCTTAGGAATTTAAATCGGAAATATGTTTAGAGATACAAAGAATTTCACTACATTCCTAGCACAAGGAATAAAGAATGATGTAAGAAAAATTTAAAATAGGAGTTACGAAAAATTACAATCGAGGATTGCAAGTTCTCTATGTAAAGTGCTAGATAGGATAAGAAATTCAGAAATTACATTTGTTTTTAACCCGCACAAACCTTTTATATTTATAGATGAACTTACACCATTTCACGAAGTTCATGAAACACAACATCGGTTCACGAACCAATGTTGTCTTTCAATCAAACCATCCTAATATATTTGGTTAATATAACCATATTAACTGTAGATTGTTATATTATAACTAACAAAACTGAATAAACGAATTTCGCAAAAACCAGCGTGAAAGTCACGGGCCGTGACCTGAGCAATTTTCGAAGCATAAACTTTGTCTTGAAATCTCGCGATCCGCAAAAATACTTATGCACAAAACAACAATTTTACAATATTAGAATATTTAACTTAATTAATAAATTAATTAATTAATTTGATTTAATTAATTATTAATTCCGGAAACCACTATATTTTCTAAATGACAACAAATAATACCCTCATATGGCATTTGCAAACCACTATCTGCTCTCTTATGTCTAGCTAACTATAATGGAGTGCTATTTTGTTTCATTAACGTACACCTTACGTTTTCATAATTTGACTCTTAGTGCTAAGGCTAGAGTAGTTATTATTTCTAAGGCTTAATTTCACAACCATTGGAAGCATCAAGTAGGAGAAATATTGCTTAATGAGAGACTAAAAATTGATTGAAGTGGAGTATTAAGTTTCGAATTTATTACTGTACTTAATGCTTGTATTATCGCCATGGTTATTTGGTGTTGAATGAAGAGTCAATTCCCATGATCTTGGTGATGGGTTCGATCACTTAGTTACCCATACTCTATCTTGCATAATTGATGATGCGGTTGTGTGTGCAAAGGAGTATGGAAGTATATGTTTTGGATCACTTGATGAAGTGATCAAGGTGGATGCTTTAGGGTGTCCTAATGAAGGCAAGGCACGAAGGTTGGAAGAGTTCGAAGGTGGCTCGAGTGGTCGAGCATGTAGGGCTCAATTGAGCCACAAGACAACAACAATCCAGTGACTTCTGTTTTTTCGCTCGAGTGGTCGAGCAGTGGTGCTCGGGTCGAGCGACGTCCAGCAGGTCCTATTTTATCCACGGTTTTGTATGGCCTTTTAAGCCTTTGTCTTAGGTTTATCCAATATGTTTTTAGGAATATATAAGAAGTCTTAAAACATGATTAGGGTATTGAGAGAGGCGTATACAAGATTGAAAGCTAGGGTTCACACCATAAGAGTTCTTCATCCTTATTTATGCATATTGTGTGAGATTGAGTTAAAGGTTCAATCTTTGCTTTGGGAAATTGTTCATAAAGCTTTGTAAGGTGAGTCATTAATGTATTATTGATTATATTATTGATAAGATACTTATTTTGAGGGGTACGTATCATTAGATACCTCACATATTGTGTGTTTTGCTTCCTCCATTGTTGAGCTTTGTTTTTGGTGTTTGCCTTTGCATTTCTTTTGTGTTTGTTTCTTCACCATTGCATTAGCCCATTCACAACATTTGGAGAAGTTCTTGATTTAAGAATCATCATCTATGAAATTCAATAAAAGATAGCTTTGCCTAAGTACAAATATTATTCCTTGATTGATTATTGTATATTGTGATATACTTCTTCCGTTTCTAATGTTCTTCGCGTTTAAATATTCTATTTTGTGAGAGAGTAATTTGATTAAGATTTTTAAGACATATAGATGATAAAATAATATCCATGTGAGATCTCATTAGATTCGTCTTAATATATACTTTTTTATTATATATTTTTTATAAGTTTTTATGATGCGTATTTGAAAATAATAAAGCTTAACATTTACTTTAAAAACTGTGCAAAAAGTAAATAAAAAGAACAAAAAAGATCTGAGAAAGTATAAATCAATGTTTGTTTGTATTTCACCAACATCGGAAACGTAAGAGCCTTTCATAAAAAAATGACGCGTATAAGAATAATAATAGACTAAACAATTTACCTTTTATTATTATATACTCTCTTTGTTTCCTAATTTTCTTCCCATTTAGAATACTCTATTTTAGAGAGAGAAATTTGATTAAGATTTTTAAGATATATATCGATGATAAAATATATCCATGTGAGATCTCGTTAGATTTGTCTTAATGTATACTTTTTTATTATATGTTTTTTGTAACATTTTATGATGCGTATTTAGAGATATTAAGGCTCAAAATTTATTTTGAAAACCGTGCAAAAAGTAAATGGGAAGAACATTTGGAAAGGGAGGGAGTATTCTATAAATCTATAATGTGTATTTTTTATTTTGAAGATTCTTGAGCAGCATATTAGAGCCACTCTCCCACCCTTGAAGTCCCAACTTAATTCATTATTTCGATCCGTTGAAGAAGAATTGAAGGCATATGGAGATGGCATGGAATGTAAAGTGAGTTACATCAACTTACTGATTAATTTTTTAATCTTTCCCAATCCATGGAAAATTATTTTGGTTGACAATCATCTAAATTAATTCTTGTTGTGGTTAATTTTCTTAAAGAACGAGAAATGCAGTATAATCTTTGCTTGGTCCCGTTATACACATATTTTTTTATAGTTGATACTACATATTGTTGAGTTTATAAATTTAACATTATTAAGTTCAGTTGGATAACACAAAAAAGCTAAATAAAATTATACTGTTAATGTATATCGTATATCGTAATGTTGTATTTAAATTGTTCATGGACTATCTATTACTTCCTACATTCCTTAAACAAGTTCTCATTTTCCATTTTGGAGTGTTTCATTTATTATTCCTATAAATAAACAGACCATTTATATTATAAATTTTAGACAAATAAGACCTTGTTTATTGTCATTTTAATATTTTAATAATGCTTATGGTTTCCACATCTTCCACTATCTTTGTTTTAATGTTTTTATATTCTTTATGGTCTGTACATGTTTTCACTAACTTAAAAATATTTTTTTATTAGTTGTAGTCTTTATATTTTTTTTCATTAACTTTTTTTACTTTTTTTTAAAAATATTTATGGTCCCTATTTTTACTTCATCAAATATATTATTCATAAAAAAATATCTCCACTATCTAAATATTTTATTTTTCTTAATTCCTCTAAATATTTTTTATGAAAACTTTATTAAGAAACGATGGGAGAGTAATTAATTTATAAAAGCTAGTCATTGTTTGTAAATGTTGACTTTGAAAAGTCAAAACATCGAGCACACTTTTTCTTCTCCGTTAAATTATGTTCAAGTGCATTCAACTATTATATGGATATTGGTTTAAAGAAAATAATTTATAAATACAGTCCATTAATTATACTATGAAGTTTTGTTATTCACTTATCCAGCAAATCTATTGAAACATCATGTAGGAAAAACAGGGAGCAATTGTGTTAGACATCCTTCGGAACTATAGTGAAGGTAATTTGTTCTTATTTATACTCTTATGCTTCTTCTCTGTAACCAAAATAATGATATCTTTAATCAAAATTTAATTTTGTTTGTATTGCATTGTAATGAGTGGAAAAAGTAATTTTTTGGTTGTAGTTGTGGACTATATATCCAAACGTGGACCACAATGAGTAATTAGGTTATGTATTTCATGACCGGTCAATTTTATCCTAACGACCTCGTTTGATAGTCAATATAAAACTCTACCAAATGGTAAAAAGATCACTTAACAAGTTAATGATCATTATACTACTTTAATCATCTCAATTTTTTCATAAAATTTATTCTAATACATAACTATTTGAAGAGGTAAAGATAGGTGCTAATGGAAAATTTATGAACAAAAAAACCTTATGATCAAGTTGCACAACTATAAAATTGAAATGATACATTTCATGAAATTTCACACAATAATCATTTTCTTACCACCATTTAGTACTAGGAGTAATAATAGACATTATGTTCATCAATTGGAGCAAAACACATGGACTTTGTCATAATTAATTTTCATATCCGAATTTGAGTCGTGAACAAGTATTAGGAGTAATAACTCTAGTCTCTTCGGAGACATCTGATAAAATTGGAACGATACAGAGGAGTAATAACTCTATGTACATCACGAGTACTCCAGTCTATAACATATTCATTTATAACTTACTACTAATATGTTTGATTCTCTTTCACTTACATAACGAGTAGTTAATATTTTTCCTTCCAACAGATTTTTGTTCATTGATTGATGGCAAGAACACGGAGATGTCAACAAAAGAGTTGACCGGAGGAGCTAGGATCCGATACATTTTTCAGTCTATTTTTATTAAAACTTTAGAGGTTTGTTATAACAATAAAACATTCCTACAAATACAACTTCATTTGTTACTTTAACTTTTGATATTTACCATGAAGTACTTCTTTCTCCATTATTCAGGTCCACTATAAAGAAATTTTGCATATTCATAATTTTTTTTTTTAATATATATTGTGATTAATATATGAGATAAAAACAGTTATTTGTGATCTTGTTTTATTTGTTTTATTGCATTTTCTTTTTCAAACTTTTATAATTGTTAATTATGTATAAATCTATATATAAAGAATCCAATAAACACATTGAACCATGCAAAAAGGTATTTGTTTAAGTGTAAATAAAAAATCGAAAAAATATATATTTCATAATTCGTAATGTACTTATCAACTTTTTTTTTTTTGTTGCTATATTATTGTCTTAATAAGTTTTCGCATAAAAAGAAAAAGATAATAGTATAATAAAGCATGATGTTAGTTTTGTATTTCGTTTGAGTTTGTAGGAAATTGATCCTTGTGAAGATCTAACCAATGAGGATATTAGGATTGCAATTCAGAATTCTATGGGTTCAAGAAATAAATTATTTGTTCCAGAGGTACTTTTTAGAGAATATGAACATATCATCTAATTTCTGAGTTTTTTTTTCAATTTTGACTTATGTAAACTATTTAATAGGAGTATTAGATAGATTTTACATGTTGTCTAAATTGAATTGTATCGTATAATGATTATATTTATCTTTCAGGTTCCATTTGAAGCTTTAATAAGAAGACAAATTGATCGATTGTTAGAACCTAGTCTCCAATGTCTTCAATTTGCGTGTAACGAATTACTCCAGGTTATACAACATGGATTGAGTGCATATCATTGTTACTACCTTATTCATCACTTTAACATGGCTCTATGAATTCGTAATTTGTATAATTCATTTTCAACTTGTGAGCCAAAGTTAATTCAAACTGGAGAATTGAAAAACCCTAATTTGTTGCAGATGAGTCATTTTTGTGAATCAAGAGAGTTGCAAAGGTTTCCAGCATTTCAAAAACGATTAGAGGCTGTAATATTGAATTTTCTATATGATGCTACGAAACCCGTGGAGAAAAGGATTGTGGAAACCATTGAAATGGAGGTTTGTCTTATTGCTTTTCTTAGATGTCTAGTTTTCTACACCTTGTTAGATGCCTATTTACAGAATAAAGAAATTGGGCAAGAAATATCATTAAATTCTATTGAGTACATAAATATAATGAGGTGTATGAAGTTCATTTTCCTTTTTCTTTAAGTTTGTTTCAGGCAGATGATATAAACACTTCTCACCCAAATTTTGTGGGCGGACAAAAAGCAATAGAGCTTGCTAAGCAACGTATCCGCGGTTCTAAGGTAGTATTATTTCATATTCTTAATCAGAAAAACATGTATGAATCTGAATCTGGTCATTATATATACTAAAAGAAAAGGACTCTTGGCGATAGCAAAGTATGTTTGGACACAAAAATACATATGAGCACTGGCGCCCTATAGCCATCGCCCAGCATTGAACGTCATTTATCATTTTATCACTCAAGATAGCACTTGCCACCATTGAGTGACGCCCAAAACAACACCTTTGTTGAGCTACAGATTATTTATGACAGTTGCAGCTTGTTTCATTGACGGCTAATTCAACAGGGAACAACACGAAATGCTAATCATCCTGTCCGTCTGCACTCTGCACTTTAAAGTTTTAAATAGGAGACTTAAAATGCTTATCATCATATTTGATTTTCGTTTTCTTGGGTTTTAACAGGGAACACAAAATTCAACCGAGCATGACAGATCAACTGGTATGTGCTTGGTAGAATGTCTAATTCTAATGCACACATTGTACATATAACTAAATGTGATGACTCGGGTCAAAGGGACTAAGGGCATTATTGACATTTCACATTAATTAGTCTTTGTATGTTTTGTAATTAGAATAGTTGTTATTTTGTAGTTGTCTTTTGGGGCGTACTGTCACGGTCCGAACACAACTGGATCGGTCCGTGTCGTCATTCTCACATTTATCCTGACATTTCTAGCAAGAAGAGGCATCAAGAAAGATCTAGAGTGGTCTAGAGGTTTTTAGACTGTTCTAGGGTGTTCTAGAAGCATCTAGAACATTCGTGAAGGTTCTAGAATGTGCTAGAGACATCTAGTACATTTATGAGGGTTCTAGAATATAGTAGAAACATCTAGAAGATACTAGCATACTCAAGAAGGGTCTGGAAGGTGCTAGAAGGTTCTAGCCCTATCATATAAATACTAGAACATACTAGAGTAGTATGGAATAGTGTGGTGTATTCTAGAGTGTTCTGGGCCTGTCCAGAACCTTAGAGGTATTTCTAGACATGTACATACTTTAGGAGAGTAGTGTAGAGTATTCTAGAGAACTCTAGGTTAGGAATATTCTAGATAGTCCTTGTAAGTAGGGTGGAGCACTATAAATAGGCTCCAAGGATCATTTGTACATTCAAGTTGAGAGTAATACAAAAAGCATTCCAAAAGCACTTGTGTTCTCTTACAACTCAACCTTCTTCCTTCCAACACTTAAAGAGTGTGAGGAAAACTAAGGTATGAGGGTGCCAAAGGAGTGATCGGGCATACTAGCAAAGGTGATAGCTTGTGTGCTCAATTGTCTGCGACACTTAGTCGTAAATTCGGACTAAGGCACTAAGGGTGGGTGCTTAGTTTCACCAAGAGGTCTTGTTAGCACCAAGGGGTCGTGCTAGCAAATATACTCTAGCAGCACAAAGAGTTGTGCTATGTGGGCAGTTACGTGGGCACGAGGAGTAGTGCCAAGGGAGAAAGCCTGACTTGTCTTACGACGGACTGTAAGCAAGTGGCGCACGGTGCGTGACTGGGCCAAAGTAGTCAGCACGTGACAGTACGCTATATAAAGAGCTACCCTTGTAATAATAATTAGTTTTTGGAGTATTTGAATAATAAGGAAAAAAGTCCTTTTGGGAGTCATTGGGCAGACTCGAATTGTCCATTATCGTGTGTTTACTATCCAGTCTTGGGTCGGGTCTTGGTCAATCTATTACAATGGTTTAGACGAAACTTGTGAAGTGAGAACTATTAAATCTTGCAGTTGTGTTTGGATAATTTGTTTTTGAGGTGCTCTTAGAAAATTGGCTAGCCCTTTGATATTCCCTAAATATAATGAGTAATCAGACCCTAACATGATGTTCAGTATAGTCTATTCTCCATAATGGTGGATTTATCTTACTTCTTACTGAGGCTCTACTTTAAGACCTCAAGGTCTTAGATTCAACTTTTACTGTTAACACGTCACAAGGTCTTATCCTTTAATCTCGGACTCGGCTAACTAGATTGGCCTAACCGACTAAGAAACTGTGTGTCAATGTCTAGGTCACTTTACAAAAGACAATGTTTGGAGTGAAAGATATTTCATTCTACAAGTGATCGTGTTATAGCAGTTAATAAGGCAATACTGTAGCCTTGTGAAAAGAAACATGTTTGTAGATTGCAACTTATGCATAATTCTATGCCATGTTAGACCCTTCATCAAAGCTATGGAGCAAGCCTCTCAAATTCTGGAATGGAACATCGTCTAATGATGGAGAAACATCGAATACATTTGAAACTCCAATATCGATTCAACTAAAAGAGGTAAAGCTGGTATTTAGGAAGATTCATTTTCTTGTACAAAGTTCTACTCTTGGTTTCTTTCTTGTTTTTCTCTTGGGTAGCTGGCTTTTAACTTTCTTGGCGTTTCTTTTTTCGTATTCGGATATGATTACATTAGTTGCGACTGCAGCCAGCTGCAAGCATAAAACCAACAGACGAACCAACAGAAGATGAGCAAACTGAAGTGCTTGTAACCAGAATGCTGCTCAAATCATACTTTGATATAGTTAGAAAGAAAGTGGAAGATGATATTCCAAAAGCTATTATGCACTTTTTGGTACACTACAATTCCTTTAACTCGTTAATTGTTATCTTCCTTAGATTATATTTTTGAGTTTGTATTACATACAGGTTAATCATCTAAAAAGGGAGCTCCACTCTACTTTTATTCGGACATTTTACAGGTACATCACCTTATTTAGCAGGAGATTTGGTTGAAATTAAACTTAGACTGATACGGTGATACCTGATAAAAGATTGAAGTACTCTACTTTCTACCAGAACCCAAGTCCCATCAGTACTCCATATTGCATGAATTGAATTGACTTGAGTCAAATGTTACCAATTAAAAAACTAATGAAGTATTAATTATTTTTGAAAGATTTCATTGCCACACTACACTTAGGGGTTGTTTGGTTTATGAGGTGAAACGGAAAGGGAATGTTATCAAAAAAGATGGGGTAATGTAAACAGTAAGCGTCGCTTTTCTAACTTAATTGGTTTTTCCAAGTAATGGAATCAAATAATAATATGCAGCAGCTAACTGCTTTTACAGAAGGGGAAGGGAGAAGAGAGCATAGGGGAGGAGAGACAGAATAGAGAGGGAGACATATAGATGTAAGAAAGGACTCTATTTTCATAAAACTGACTTCCTTCAATGACAACAATACATGCTTATATAGGCTAAGCAACGGAAATTAAATGACAACAAGGATAAACTGCTTTTCCCGCCAAAACATAAAAGGCTATAATACCCTAGCAAACTAACTAACACAACAGAAACTAACTAAATAATCAGCTAAACATGATTCAAATGTTACATAATAGCTCAAAAATCAAGTTTTTTTTCTTTTTTTAAAAAAAATTCGATCTTAGTGTTTTGTTGTTCTCTGTGCTTCTCTCACCCATCTATATTCTCTCCTCTCTCACTACCACAGTACCACCATTTTCTATCTATTTCTATGTATACTTTATTCTTTTTGTTTCTGCTGCAATTAAATTACCTCAAAAATCAAGTTGGATCCCGCGCCTGCACGCAGCTCTGAAATTTTGTAAAAGAAATTTAAAGTTTGTAAGATTTGAACCTGGGACCTATGGATTGAAAGCCTAAACTTATGATCAACTGAGCTACACACTTTTTATGTAACTCTAGTCTCTAGAAATATTTATTAGTTAGCGTTATATATATATATATATATATATATATATATATATATATATATATATATATATATATATATATATATATAGGTTAGAGATCCAATAAGAAGTGGTGTGTAAATAAGAAGGATAGTAAGGATAGTACGTGATTGATTAGTCTGTTAAATTTGTCATAAAGATATCTAGTAAACATGTTTTATGAAAAGATCAATTATTTAGAAACATCACACTTTCAAGCGAACTGATTATCTGAAGACGTATCATATTAATTAAAGTATTTTTTCGTTTCAAGATAAGATGGACTATTGATCTAAGATCTAATGGATGAATTCTTCCTATCCTTCTTATTTTCAAACCCTTGATTAGATCCTAAATCTATATATATATATATATATATATATATATATATATATATATATATATATATATTTAGGATCTAATAGAAAGGGATTTGAATATAAGAAGGATAGGAAGAAAATTCATCCATTAGATCTTAGATCAATGGTCCATCTTGCACGTGTTTGAGAACAGAAAAAAATTGTGATGCTTTCTTAATTAATATGTGATACTTTTTATATGAACATGTGTCACTTGAAAGTGTGATGTTTTCTAAATTAATATGTGATGCTTTCTTCATAAACATGTGTTACTAGATCTTCTGCTATGACAAATTTTTTTCGACCGTTAGATCTTAATCAATCAACGGTAACAACTCCTTCCTATTCTTCCTATTTTCACACTCCTTATTGGATCTCTCCCTATATATATATATATATATATATATATATATATATATATATATATATATATATATATAGACGTAGGATCAAATAAGAAGGATTTTAAAATGTGAAAGATGAGAAGAGTTTTTGTTTGATTTTGTTTTGTTACTATATATACAAAAAAGGATACTATGTTATAAAGTAAGAACATTTTCAAATTTACGTCATACTTACTTTTCTATGTAACATAGTTACTTTTAAAATTATGTGTTTTTGCCTCAATCGTGATCACAGATTTTGTTATTGTAGTGAAATTAAGGGTGTAGAGTCCTTACCCTTCTCATTTTCAACATTCTTCTTATTGGATCCCTTCCCTATATATATATAGTCTTGAAGTTTACTCAATTTCAAATAAACAGCTTTTTATTTTTTTATTTTTTTTACCAACAACAGCCTTGAAGTTTGCTCAATTTCAAATAAACAACCTTGAACTTTTTTAAAAAAGCCCACAAATTGCAGAACAATTCCATCAATTTAAAAAAAGCCCACAAATATTGACGATACTAGGATCTGAATCTTGCAATTTATGGGCTTTTATCAGTAGACAGAAGATCAAAGTCCCAAACTTAAACACAAAAAAACTAAATTTTTTTCAAACTGGTTTATTGATTAAACCCAAAAACACCACGCGGAGGAGCAAAACGCAAGAACTTCTGCAAATTAGTACGAATGCTAATCGAACAAAGCAAGTAAAGAAACATCATGGAACAATCTTTCTTTTTGGAGGAAATGATTCTAGGGTTTTCATATTTTCTAGTTTTTTTTTTAGGATTTGTAAATAGCAGATTTTAGGAATTTGTAGGCATTAGTTAAGTAGATTAAAAGGTAAGAGATGGCTTCACAGATGATTGTATTGCAGATTGAAATTCCGAGTATTGTTAAGCCATTGGAGTATTTATAAGTGAGTAAGAAATTGAGATGCAATTGATTTCTGATTATTGTAAGTGGTACTTTTTCTCTCTTAACTGATTATTGTAATTAAAATGCAAAAAGGTACTCTTTCCCTCCCAACACCACCACCACCATTAAAACCCCTTTTTTAATAGGTATTTTTCTTGGATTGATGGGTATTTTTTAGATAAGAAAGGAGGAATTTTGTGAGTAGTAAGTTGTTTGTGATGTTATTAAAGGAGGAGTTTTAATGGTTGTGGTGGTGTTGGGAGAGGAGTTGAAGAAGACAAGACTTTAGTCAAATATAGAAGAACGAAGGCGCTTTTAATGAGGTTGTTATTAAAGGAGGGATTTTAATGGTGGTGGTGGTGTTGATGAAGTAGGAGAATGGAGGTGATTGGGGTGGGTTAGAGAGAGGTTGGGAAAGAAGGGTTCAATTAGGGATAATTGGGTAATTAGGTTTGATTAATCAATTTAAGTGAAAGTTAAAGTTCATTAAGCATAGTCAACGGTCAATTAACAGGTCATCCGGTGACGTGGCTGTATCGATGTCGTGTTTTCCAAGTTGAAGGTTGGTAAAAAAATTGTAACTTGTGTCCAATCAATTTATTTCCTGTTTTATCTTACCGATATCATTATAACGATATTGGTTAATTTAGACAAACGGAAAGGGTTAACTAATTCTCAACCCAAACAAGTAAGGGATTGGCTTAATTGAATCCGTTTCTGGTTTCTGGATTCCCATAAATACATACGAAACAATCCCTTAGATCATATTCTTTTTCTTCATATTTTACTTCAAACAAATGAGTAATCACAACCTCATTTGCTTCTTGCTACTTCTCTGCCTTATTTGAATTTTTTAGATGCTCTGCTTTTCTGTAACACGGGGTGTTTCATGGACAGGGAGGAACTATTTGAAGAGTTATTGCAGGAAAACTCTGAGATTATGAATAAACGAAAGCGTACAACTGAAATGTACAAGGTGTTGCAGAAGGCTGTTCAGGTGGGTAATATATTGGAGAGCACTAATTATCATATATGCATAATGCTTGGTAAAATGATCAAAACTATTTTTTAAATTTTTCTGCAGACACTTGGGGATTTTGAATTCAATGTTTCATCATCGAAGCCATATATCAGCTACGAGACACAACCAACCAGCAGAAATAAGTATACAAGTAGATCGTCATCTAAGAATTATAGAGGTGATCTCTATGTATGATAATCCTCAACTCTCTGATTCCTTTGTGGAGTATGCAACTTTTTACTACTTATTCATCAAACAACATTTCTGGAAAATTACGATTCTACTTTTACATGACAATTCGATTGCCTTCCTAAGATTTATGGTAAGTTATAATAATTTATGAACAGCCAGAAAAGTATTTTTGTTTACTGAAATACTGAACTAAAATTTCCTTGAAAACTCGTCTTGTTTATATTTGCCTACAACATCAACTATACAGGATTGAAGCGTTCAACATCATTATAAAAGCTCCGTGAATTGCAAACATATTCTCACGAATTTAAGATTATCTGTATGCTATTGGAAAATAATTTTAGCTCCTAATGCCATTTTTTAGTTTCCATCATTCATTATCTAACTCTTTCACCCTTTATTTCTCCCTTATCTCATTAAAACCAACATATTTGCACCATCTTTCATTCTCGTACAAGATCAAAGAAATGCGTCTGACATATTATTAAATATATCCTTAAAACATACTGTTTTGCTGCACCTGTGCTCTGGAGTTGCACATTCAATAGAAACAAAATGCCTTCGATGCAGGGTAATTAACACTTTAAATGGAAAAGACTATCTTAATACTTAACTATCCTGCATTTGTTATCATACAAAGGAATAGAAATATAATACTTCTGTTCATTTGGCATCAATCTAATTTGTTTTGGCTTCTTTTCAACATCAATCATCTCATTGCTTGTAATTTGCACACATTGTGTATGAATTGCAACAAAAAAACAGAGAATAGTATATAATACCTCACTGAATGCTGTTTCTGTTATGCTATGTAATTTCTGTACAATATGGAATTCTGAATCTTGAAATTCAGTCCAGCAGGAATGCATGTCTGGAATGTTTTGGGATTCCATCTTAATTAATTGAGCTTTTGTTGAATTTTGATCTCAATCGATGCTCCCTCAGCACAATAAATGGAATTTTTAAAACCTCCGGTGAGTCCTAATAAAATTTGTTGTGTTCAAAGCAATGGCAGCTGAACATGCATACGCTCCAGCCAAACACAATGTTGTAGTCACCAAAAATAGAGCTTTCCACTGCCTTCCTGAAACTAGTATTGCGAATCCAGTAGACAATAGGGCGATGATAGAAAGTGTCTTTTTCCATGTTTCAAAAGATTTAACGACATTACTGCATTCCTTGCAATGGATCACATGTCGAAAATACCTGTTATTCCAATTTGGGGTATACATTGTCCCAAGTCCACCTTTAGCAGGAGATTGGGCAGACAATCCAGCAACCAGGCCTGCTGGTGCATGCTCGACTACTGCTGGGATTTTTGGTGGTGAAATGGTACTATGCCCGAAATAGTAAGGCATCCCATGCCCAACTTTATCCATCCATTTTCTGTATTCCGCAACCCAAGTGTCGGAAGACTTTAGGTTCAGGTAGAGTTGCTTGGTTGGGACTTTCTCTTTGATTAAGACCTCGTTTTGAGACGACAGGAAACCCATGTCTTGTTCAAACACCTTACAAGCATTCTGGTGGAAGTACCATGTGGGAAAGAATTTTGCAAGAGGCGATCTTTTTGTGGTTCCAAACCTCACTATGAGCATGGATTTTCCTTGTCCTGATGGCCTGCACAGGAAGAGCCCAGAGAAGTATTGCTTCTCACCTTTCTCATCAATTAACTCTCGGTTATTGGAAAGCACACATGGTGCCTCGAACCTCAGAAAGTTAAGCATAGATTCCTCACTTTCTTTTCCCCACCAACCAGCAAATCCACGGTCTGTTCTCTCAGTGACTTGAAAACGTAAAGCTTGAGCATCTTCTCGTTTTGCAGTCCAATCAGTACGATCATGAGAGATTGGAATGTGAGCCGGGTCCATGAGATTCTCAAGGAGGATAGAATGGTCATATGGAAGCTCATGTACAGTCGAGATATCTTGGAACCCTGGCCTTGCGAAGTTTTCAAACCAAGGAATTTTATTGGGGTTAGGTGGAGTTTTTTGAGACATCCAGACCCACACGACTCCTTGGCTATCTCTCACTTCATAAGTCCTCACACATGCTTGTTTAGGAATTTTTGCTCCTGCTGGAAGCTGTTGGTGCAAATTGAAGAAAGGCATTCATTGTTAGCAGACATAATAGTAATAGTGAATTCTGGAGTTTAAGAAAATAGAAAGAAAAGGTGGGGTTAGTATTGACCTGAGGTATCTTCACACATTTGCCTTCACCTTCGAATTGCCAACCATGGTATAAGCATTCCAATCTCCCATCAATTAATTGCCCCTCAGAAAGTTTAGCTAACCTGAATCAAACATCACATAAAACGTTATATAAACACATTTCCATCGAGTATATTTCAAGTACCGACAATGATCGATGCATCTCTAATCAAGCTTGAATTAAAAGCTCGGAGTATAGTAGTGCAAAAATAAGGTTGTATCACCGAGTTATTAAGGTTTTCAAATCATCGAAGTGATACCAATCGTATTCGTATTATATAGGTGTAAAAAATCTTTTCTAATGGGGGAGAATATTTGTTGTTATTGTTAAATAATAATAACTACTATTATTATTTAATAATAATGACAAATATTTAATTTTTTTTACGACCTGTAATCAATGTTAGCGACAAAATAGGAGACAAAAAAATTAGGCGACAAAGAGTTTTGTCGCTTATTTTGTCGCCTAACTCCTTTATGTGACAAAACAAGCGACAAAAAGGCTTTGTCGCATATTACATATCTATTTGCTGTGGAAGTGAACCTTACGGAGATGAAAAGTGCTCCATCATAGTTACTTGATGGGGAAGTGCATTACACAATGAAGGGAAGTACTTTATTACTCATTTGGGGATAAAAGCACTTTGAAAATGTTAGATTATTGATTAAAATTAGTTTAAAGCTTTCCGTAATTTAGGCTTTACGGGTCAATGCGACGTGAATCATTTTCTAGTCTTTGGCTACTCTAGGAGAAATAAACTATAAAATAAATTTTTTAAACAAAAAAATGTCTAAAATAAGTTTTTGAAAAATTTTAATTCCCAAAATAATTATTTTTGTGTCAGAGTCTAACGTTAGGGTTTGTTTGTTGTTATTAACAAACAAAAGTAAAAAATGCTAAGAGGGACAATGCTATAACGTTTAAAGGGACAAAAATACTCCGTAAAAAGTTTATTTGCCGTTATCAACAGCGAACAAGCCTGTTTCTATTTTTTTTTTCTCTTTAAACATTATGACATCGTCCCTCTTTGTTCATTGTTACTAACAACGAACGTACTTAGTTAGGGATGTTGCATATAATGTTTCCTATAACTAAAGTTTGTCGAAAATAGCCTCAATAAGGGTGAAATTGCGTACATCCGACTCTCAAACCTCCCCTATATAGGTATAGGTGAAGTCAGTAATGTTAGCTAATGTGAGCACTTATGCAATCCGATGCTATCATCAAAATAAATCAAAATCACCACTGCCAATCATTTTTCTCTCCTTCCCTTATCCTATGACCTCACCCATGCATAAATTGTATATTGTCCCTCATCTAAACAAGCAAGTTCACATAAAAAAACAATATATAAGAATAAAAACCTATATAAATGTAGGAAAATCAACGGATAAAGAATTTCAGATGATCCTATTATCAAACAGACCAACCTCAGTGTCACATGATTCACTAGCCTTCAAAATCGCAAGCCAATTCAAAAACTAACTAGCAAATTATATTTTACGGTTCAAAATAATTGATTAGATGGTGTTTCTGTGAATTATCACAAATTCTTGTGAGAGACCATCTCTTTGAGAGACTATCTTGAATTGGGTTGGACTATTATGTAATTTTTGAAATATTTTAAGTAGTAGACATTAAAAATATTGTAAATAGGCATTGATATTTTAAATAGGCATTAAGAATCCAGTAAATAAACATTAATCTAGATTATCTAAATAGGCATTTAGTTTGGGCTTAATAGACGTTTCTTAAAGTGACGGTCTCTCAGAGTAGTTGATGAATTATAGTACACCGCTTGTTTAATTGGTGGAAGAAACAAAGAAAGGATAAGTTAGAAGAAACATAATCCTAGGCCTAATTAAAAGTAAAGAAAGAAAGAAATGAAAAAGAAGTGGTAGCGTACCTGTGAGGACAACGATCCTCATAACACCTAAGTTGAGCAGCAGCATCAAGGTATAACACTATCTGTTTGTCAAAAACAGTAAGTCCCAAAGGTGCATCTTCTGGTACATTCTTTGTCAAGTACAGAGGATACCATTCCTCTGTCCAATCATATTCTACCACCTCATCATTCTTTCCTTCTTCTTCTTCTTCTTCAGATGATGATCCAACTGCTGTCACATCTGATGCAATTGCTTCCACTTTTCTTGATGAATATGAATTAGGTTTTGCATGTGATGGGTTTTGGGAGGTACTAAGAATTGAGCTCCTGCTAGGTTTAGTTAGAGAATTGTTTGAAACTAAAAAGCTTTTTGTGGGTGAAATTGCAATTAATGGATGAATTGCTTGTAACATTGCCATTCTATTTGGAGAGAGAAAGACAAGAAAAGAGAAAAAGAAGCACCCTAACAATAGTTGTAGAATATTGATTTTCTACTTTTGGAAATAAGTCTTGGCCACACATTCTCAATAGGAAGTTGTTTCCTACTTGTATAATTGTGTTTCCATTAATCAATACTTTTGCCATGTACTTTAAACCTAACGGGTGTTTGTCGTTAGACTTTAAGATGAAACTTTAAAGATAAAAAAATTTCATTCCTTATTTGTTATGTGAGGGACTTGAAACTAAAATATGAAAATGCAAGTCTCAACTAAAATATGAAAATGAAAGTCTCAACTATAATACCCTCCCTCCCCCAAGACATTTTTCTTGGAAACTTTATCTCTTTTTAGTCTCATTCTCCATTCTCATTTCCTTTAGACAATTAAGGATTTAGACCTTTATTTGAGACAGTCTCATTCTCTTCCCAAATCCACATGCCAAATACCCCCTAATACTTTGTTTTCACCTCTCAAATGTTATAATATTGTTCTTGATTGATCTCAATTAAATTTTTTAAATAAGCTGTATATATGTTTTTGATTAATTGTTTGATATTTATTATTGAGAAGCAGGTATTGTGTAGTGTTCCTGATGATCTTATGTTTTATCGGTTTCAAGATATGAAAATCCGTCAAAATAGAATATAAAATATTCTTTTACAAGATTAAATTAAAAAATCATTTTTTATATCTATAATTTTTAATCAACTGTTATTTTATCGATTGTGCTCTCACTGAGTTGGAATCTTGGGTCCGCCACTGCTTCCAACGACACTAGTATACGGGATTCTTACATTAGTATACGGGATTCTTACATTTGCTCTTATTCCTCCTTTGTATGTGGACACAATTTCTTGGGCAGTTTAAAATGAGAGGCAAGAGGAGTAGACACACCTTTAGCATCACTCATAGAGAAGCGTTACACAACGACTGTCTCAACATACCTCCTTTGACTAAGATATAACACACCCTTAAACCAATCTCTAATGATCTCCGTTGTAAGAATCTTCTAGGCTTCACTAAGACCCTTAATATCACATTAATTTGAAAGCAAATCTTTCAAGTTCTCCACTTCAAACAAATTATCACATGCAACTAAAATATCATCAACCTACGAGAGCAAATATAAAAAAGAACCACTTTCAAATTTCTTAAGATATACACAACTAGAGGTGTTCATTCGGGTCATCGGGTTGATTTTGGGTCAGGTGTTTCGGGTCGGTTCAAAATCGGGTTTTGTGTACACATTGATTTTTACATAATTGTAGATCCATTTTTAAGTCGGGTCAAATCGGATTCGGTTATAAAGTTGGGTGTCTATCGGGTCATCGGGTCTGTTTTGAACACCTCTATACGCAACTAACATAAGAACTAATAAAATCATGTAAAGTCTTGAAAGAATCAAAACCTCTTGCACATTGGCATGGCGATTGCTTCAATCCATACAATGATCTTTTCATTCTATTCACATGACCTTCCTTACCGGTGACCTCAAACCTTCCAGTTTCTTTATAAAAATTTCTTCTTCAAGCATACCATGAAGAAACACCTTTTTAAAATCCAATTGAAGCAACTCCATGTTCTCCATTGCCACCAAAGCTAGTAGTACCCTTATAGAAGAGTGCTTCACGACCATTAAAAACACCATATAATCGACACCCTTAATTTTAGAGTATATCTTTGCAATTACCCATGCTTTGTAGATGGGACAAACACCGTTTGAAGGACACTCCTTCCTCTTAAATATCCACTTGCATCTAACAATCTTTTTCTTCTTAGGTGCTTCAATGATATCCCAAGTTTCATTCTTTAAAAAAAAAGCTCCATCCCTTGCTTCATTGCTACACTAGTGGAAAAAACTCATCTACTGTGTAGCATTTGTTGCGGTTTTTAAAGACACAACATATAGCTGATTGAAAAAATTTGCAAAAAAAAGGGATATATGTTGTTGTTTCTGTAGAAATGCAAAATATAACACATTATATGCTGCAGTTCTACAAAAACCGCAACATATACCCTTTATTTTGTAAAAAACGCGCCATTTAACATAAGTAATATGTACTACTTTAAACACTTCTTCATCTTCCAAAACCCGCTACTATCTTCTTCTTCTTCATCTTGAAAAAATATTCTTGAGCTACTGTTGTGCCACTCCAAAACACTTCTTCAAGCTATTGTCTTCTTCTTCACGCTCAACCTAGCTTCAAAACACACCATAATTGTTGTGCCATTTCAACCTAGCTTGAAAACACACGAAAGGTCTTGTCATTTTAACCCACAAAATTGTTCTTTCTTCTTCAAAAGCCACAAAATACCAATGTAATTTCTTTGTTTTTTAGGGCTTAGTTTTTTTAAGGTATAATTTCTCATTTTAGGGCTTAGGTTTTTTTTCAAATGATTGTTTACTAATTTTATTTTTGTTTTTCATTGTAGGTTACACAAACCAATTGTAGAGTACAACATTATCATCTAAATAAATACCATGGTAATATATATTAAACTATCAAGTTTTGTTTTTGATATTTTTATATGTTTGTAACTATTAATTTTGATTAATTAGGATGTTTAAGGTAGATTGAAAGTTGTTTTATTTTGTATATTTGAATTTGCTTATGTATATAGTTATTTATAAGTTATTTATTTTTTCATGTTTATGTTAGTTTGTCAATTATTTAGATTTAGGTGTATTTTGTGATAAAAAAAGGTTTTTTTTTGTTTACATATGTTTTGTAATTACAATATAGATAATTTGAATAATTTAATCAATATGAAGGTTAATTAGGGTTTAATCAGGTTAATTGTTAGAGTTAATTTTGTTTTTAATTAATCACACTTAGGATGATAAAATATCGTTCTTGGATGTATGCTAGCATTGAAACGTCAGTGTTTGTTGATGGGGTATTAGTATTTTATAGTATTGTCGTCAAACATCAAGTTAGGACGGGGGAGTTTGTTTTTATTATCCATGTGTCAAGTGTGGTAATGTATCAAAAGTAGAAGTGTTGACATCCTTAGGGAGAACATACTTCGACGTGGGTTGTTGCCTCAATATCATGTTTGAGTTTAGCATGGCGAGGAGGGAGTTTAGGAAGCAAAAAGTATTGATGAGGATGTAGATCGTGTTAATTGGTATGAGACAGATGAAAAGAATATCAATAAGAATGTAGATCGTGTTGATGAGATGATGAAGGGGGTCTAGGATGAGTTAGGATAACTTCCTTGTGTTTTTAACTTGTGGACAAAGCCTTCTCAAAAGCCTTTGCACCCTAGATGTACAAAGTTCACCAAACTAACAACTAAGTTGACAATTTTCAACATTGAGTCAAAGTTCAATTGGAGTAACACTAGTTTCACAATATTATTAGAAGCGTTAGGTAAGATGCTTCGTGATGGAAATGAACCTCCAAAGTCGACATATAATGCCAAAAATCTCGTGTCCTTTCGACTTTGAGTACCAGAAGATACATGCATATCCGAATGATGGTGTATTGTAATTAGACCTGGGAAAACGGTCGGTCGGGCGGGTTACGGGTCGGGTCATTTTCGGATCGGGTCATTTTCGGGTCGGGTCACTCCCGGTTCCGGGTCGGTCGGTCTGACCCAACAGGTTATGACTTACAAAATTTAAAAATTAAGTTTTTTATTTTTTATTATTTATAAAACTTTTTTAATAAAAAACCTATTTCTAATCCTTATGACATTAATCCACATATCAATTGACACAATATTAAAGCCTTATGTGACTCAATTCAAGTTATAGAAAACTAGTTATTGCGATGCTCGTGTTCAAAACTTTAAATCTCTATGTATTGTTGGATTTGTGACATACATGTAACATGAGAGAAATTAGATGTACGATTTTCAAAAAATAGTTGGTATGTCGGGTTCATTTGAGTGTAAGGATAATAGGAGAATTAATACTTATTTTGAATGACTTGTAAGATACGCGCTTCATAAAAGTTATTGTGTTTGACTATTAAAGTTGTAACGTTAGATAAAAATGACGCTAAATATCTTCTCAATTCCTAATAAAAATATCTTCACAATTTACATGTTAGAAAAATATACAAATAATTAAGTACTTATTTCGTCTTATAAGATACGCGTTTTATAATTTAGGGTAGCGACATTCCTTTTTTGAAAAGCTCATTTAAATGTGTAAAACGTTTTTATAAATTATATTGAATTGGTTCCTGAAATGTAGAAGAATTAAAAGCTCATTTGACTGACTTAACAAGGTATATGTATTCAATTAAGATGATTATAACGTCTTTTTTTAAAAGAAAATATTATGATGGATAAAAAGACGCTAAATGCGTGTTTTTTGAGATTTATTGATGAGTTTTAGGGTTCAAATGATATACTCAATATGTTAAGATACTTTGAAAACTAAAATTTTATTTGAAATGAATTCTAACATTTAGATTACTCTAAAAACTGATATTGGACCTGTCAAAACGGGTCGGTCGGGTCGGTTGTCGGTCGGGTCATTTTCGGTCGGGTAATTATCGGGTCGGTCATGTTTCGGGTTAAGTCCCTTTCGGATCGGTCGGGTTCGGGTTTTACCGGGTCGGGTCCCGGGTTCATTTTCGGGTCGGATCAAATTTTCCCAGGTCTAATTGTAATGGAATGAAAATGAAAACTTAGAAGAGTTTTCGAGTTGCATGCAATTAGGGCTTATTTTCTATAAAAAACATCAAATTTTAGGTGGCATGCAATTAGGGTGAGGAAAGGTCACTTGCTCACACATCTAGCTGATTCTCCAGAGCGGCAGACTATTAATAGGTTGCATAAGACATTTGGGGATGAAGATCGTAATTTAAGACTCAGATTGTGTGCGGATGGAATGAACCCATTCTTGTTAAAATCGATATTTTTATCTTAAAGTTCTAGAATCTTAAAGTTGTAGAATCTTACGATTCTAGTTGGAATTTTTTAAAGGTAGAATCATAACACGATTCTACGATCCTACGATTCTATAATTTAACGATCCGATTTTACTAATTTAGTAAGAATTATTTTTAATTTTTCTCATGTAACATCTTTTACTAATGTCTTTCATATATACACAGAAATTTCAAATTTTCCATCATGAAAACTTTTAAAAAACAAATTTCTTAATCGGTATGAAGATTTGAACTAATTATTAAAAAATTTTCGTTATATTCTTAAAAATAAAGTCAAAGAAACTTTAATTATGCATTTAAACTTTTACATTGGATAATAATGATAAGAAACTAGCTAGATATTTTTAATATATTTAAGTTTATTTGTAGAATTGTAGATTCTATGATACCATTCTACCTCAGTAAAGGATTCTAAATAGAATCGCAATTTGTTACAACTTTGAATGAACCCATTCGACAATCTTAGTTCTCAACAGAGTAATTGGCCGATATTGTTAGTTATCTATGATTTGCCTCCTTGGTTATGTATGAAGCGTATGTACATTATGCTTTCGCTTCTAATCTTGGATCCTAAACAACCTGAGAATGACATAGATATATATCTTACACCTTGTTAAGGATTTGAGAAAGACGTGGGATTAGGGATGGTCATAGGTCGGATCTGGGTCGGGTCCAACCAGACCCAGATCCAGACCCTAATTTTTTTTTAAGGATCCATATCCAGATCCAGACCCTTAGGGTCCAAAAATTTTAGCCCTGACCCAGACCCTTAGGGTATGGCGGGTCTAGGGTCTGAATCTGGGTCTCAAAAGGATTTTTTTTTCTAAAAACTAATAAAAAATATATCATGCAATTTTCTTCTATTCATATAAAATTTCTAAAGCGTTTTCAACCGATACAATCATACAAACTACAAAGTACAAAGTCTTAAATTACTTAATGTTCCAAATTAAACATTTCCAAAATATAACTAAGTTTCGAACACAACAACCAAATACGCATAAAAAACTTTGAAGAAACATATTTAATAATCCTCCATTGAGTCCGCATCATTATCAACATCATCATAAACATCATCTCCATCTAGATCCTGTCAAATACGCAACAAGATTTAAGCACACCAAATCAAATAAAGGCAGAAAGTATTTCACAACAAGATTATCAAAATTATCCAACAAAGTATTTCAAGAAATCCAATAGAAGCTGAATACTTAGCAACAAAGTGTAATTTGTTATTACCCAAAACCCTAAATCAAGATATAAGTTATACATAAGTAACACAACACAACAATTGAAAGTTGAAATAAAACATTCAACACATACTCAACCGAGTTAAAACAAAGCTAAAAATATACACAAAATTAATACTAACAAATAGACAGAAAAATAAATTACTAAGAAATGGAGACAAAAATAAATACCAGTGAGAAATGGCCGCACAGATTGATGAAGAAGACGACACCAGAAGACAAAAATGGCCGGCCCTAGTACTACTGGAAGAAGACGACACCAGAGAAATGGTCGCCCTTGGTTCAGATCTGGAATGGAAAATGGAAATGGTGAGGTACTGAGGTGAGAGAAATGCTGGCCCTAGTACTACTGGGATATGAAAAGCAATATTGAAAGTTGAAATGCAACTTGAAACATCACATTCACGCCTAGTCGCCTACCCTAGTAGTCTAGTAGTACTACATTTAATTTTTTGTTTTATTAAAACATTTTTAATATACATGTTTTATTAAAATCAATATTATTTTTTAATATATTTATATCTTAGGGTCTACGGGTCGGATTTGGGTCGGGTCAGGGTCTAGAAAACATGGACTCGGACCCAGACCCGGACCCTAACATTATGGACCCATATCCGACCCTATTTTTTAGGGTCCAAAAAAAGGAGGATCCAGACCCTTAAATATGGGTCGGGTCGGGTCTGGACCCTTAGGGTCCAGGACCCATGACCAGCCCTACGTGGGATAAAGGGGTTTCCGTGTACAATGCACATAATAATAAGGAGTTTACATTACGTTCAATGATTTTATGCACCATCAATGATTTTTCAGCATATGGAAACTTATCAGGTATAAGAACAAAGGGAAGAACGCATGCCCAATATGTATCGATGACATCGAATTCACCTGGATTCCTAAGTCCAAACATGTATTCATGCAGCATCGATAGTTCCTCCCACAAGATCACCAATATCGTAAGAAGAAAAAGACGTTTAACGGGAAGGTTGAGGACCGTGTAGCTCGTCGATTGTAACAACCCGAAACTAAACAGTTGATTAAACGAGATTAATTTAAACTAATGCGAAAGCTTAATACTGGTATCGGGCTATTACATTGATAATATAATCAATTACTCAACTAATTATATTATCCACTAGACATATATCCAAGACTTTAAATATCAGAGTTCACAACCTTTGAAAGATGTAAAGAAATTACATTATAAGAATTTTTTAAAACGATTTAAAATATTTAAATTTCCACAAAAATTCGGTAGAATTTCATTTTTAAATCTGATAAACCAAATTTTTTCCTTTTGACTTAAAGTCACCTTGTAAGTTCAAAACCAACATTTCAAAATAACAACCAATCAGTGGCACATGCGCCAAACATTTCGAAATCACATCACCTCGTAGGTGGAATTTTTTTCTCCTAAAATCTAAAATAATTGCTAAAATAATTTTAAATAAAAGTTTTGTTTTACTTACATTCTCTTATATCCTTAGTTGATATTACTTCGTTGATTACTAATCTTTACGCTTTCAGCTCCCGTTGACTTCGTCAATCTCAATCTTTTCAAAATTTATCCCCCATCAAGACATGTTCAAAGAACAAACCTTCAAAGTCAGCTTATGTTGAGTACACATTTGTATAGTTTGATTTTAGTTGATAAAACTATGGTGAAAGAAAACATTATAACTATATTTACACAAACACTTAACAACGCATTTAATATCTGGAATAAATATCAATATCAAATGATGTATTTTAAGATTCAACAACTCTTAGCATGAACAAGTAAACACAATGTTATTCCTCATTTAAAACCCCAATTAGAAACAAGACTGACAAACATCTCATCTTTCAATTCTAATCATCAATTCCTTGTTTAATGTCAAGAATATCAAACTTCCTATAAGTTACTCCCTCCGTTCCTTAAAGAAGTTCCCACTTTCCATTTTGGGTGTTTCAATTGTTGTTCCCATAAGGAATCTTTTCATTTATATCACAAATTTTAGACAAAAATAACCTCACCCATCCTCATTTTAATATTTTAATAATGATTATTGTCTCCACATATCTTCCACTAAGTACTAACTTCATTTTAACATTTTTATATTTCTTTTAGTCCCCACATGTTTCCCACTAACTTCATAAAGACATTTGTTAATTAGTTGTGGTCCCCATATTTTTTCCACTAACTTTCTTTAAATACTTTTTAAATATTTGTGGTCTCCACTTTTCCTCCATCAAATTTATTATTCAATAAAATAATATCCCCACTATCTAAAAGATTCCACTTTTCTTAATTCCCTTGAACATTCCCTATGGGGAACATCAATAGGGAACGGAGGGAGTACAATGATTTCTACCAACACATACAAATTAAGCTCTATAAAATCCAGCTTTATGGGTGTACCTTCAATATCAATTTCTTCTCTTTAGGTTCAATTCACTAATTGCTAATTTAATTCATGTCTTCATCTACAATCTAATCAATTAAGACCCAAAATTTACTAATCGATAATTGTCCATCAAACCATCAAAGGATCCTGGTCAACACCAAACTCAACCCGAGACTAGTGAATAATCCTAACAATTTCACTAATTTACCACTTTCCCCTTTTCAAAACTCCATATCACAAGCCACCTCGAAATTCTAAATAAAACCACAATTTAAGGACAATTTATCCTTAAGTCTATAAGTTTCATGACATTCTATAGGTTTTCCTTATAAGGAGACGTTTTGAATATTTACTAAAAATAGGCAAAGAATTTAAATTGCCCTAAAAAATAGGAATTTAATTTAAATAAAATTCACACAGTTTTATTATTTAAATTATTGGATTTTAGATGTCTTGTACAAGTACTAACGTGCCAACACATCAAGTATTGAAGAAGCTAAAAATAGTAAATAGAAACGTGTTTGAAGAATTCAAAACAAGACCGTCAGTTTGAATTTGACGGGTGAAGCTTTCTTGACTTACAAGAATATGTTGAGGCGTGACATATAAATATAAGGCTTCATTCAAGGATTAAGGTTGCAACACTTTTTATAATTTTCTCTCTTCTTGAACTAAGGTCTAAGCATTCATAAAGAGGTGTAAAAACTTAGTTCTTCTAACTCTTTCATTTGTAATAGGTTTGTGAGTCAAAAAGAGTTAGAAATTTCATTATCAAAATAAGCCTAAGCTTGGAATACTTTTTAAAGTATTCAATTTGTATTTTGTATTGTGAGATTTTGATTTCTGCTTTTATTAAGGGAACTTGTAAGACGTTCTTCAAGGAGGAGAACGTGGTGAGAGAAGATAAAGAGATCTTATAAGTTGTCTTGAAGTTCATTAATAAAAGGCAATCCTACGGGTTGGAAGAGAACCCATAGGCGGGAGTAGGCTATTAATAGCTGAACCTCGTTAACAAATCTCTTGTTATTGTTTAAGTTTAATTTCGCATATAATTCATAGATAAATCATTCGACCTAAAACGGTTCCAGAAAACTGTTTTGATAGGTCTTACAAGCTCTTGAGGTTAACTTCCAGAAAAAAATTTAAACGAGCGTATTCTTTATTCACCTCCCTCTACAGAGTATTCAATCTCCTATGGATCTTCATTAGGCTTAGAGATTTGGGTTTGATGTGTTTATATGAGCATATGAGCTCCCTATTTATAAGGGATTATTACATTAATGAGTATTGCATACTTAAAGCTAAGAATTAATAATACATAACAACTTCTAGCAAGTGAGACCATCCAATGTTGTTGCATCCTAGACTGCTCGTTCGAGCGGTGCCTACCTGACGCTATTGTGTGCAGGTTCTGCTATGCTCGTGCGAGCTATGTTAGTGCTCGTTCGAGAAGGGCTTAAGAGGCTACTGACTTCTTTTGATGCATTTGCTTGTTCAAAGCATTAAGGCATCTTTGAGTGTGCTATTTAAGCACCTCTTACAACATCTCAACATTATACTTCTAAACTCGTCATTAAAGTACATTCATCACGCTTAATTAACAACATTTACATGACATGTTTAACGCTCTTCGACACCCTCATAACTTTAAGCATAAACCACACTTCAACACCATTATCAGCACACACATTAAGACACACTTTATCATCTATCTTAATTCCTTCATAGGATTCATCTCTACGCACACATTAATGCATAAAGTTTGATGGTGCATTCAAGACACCATTTCCTTTAACAAGTTATAAATAAATCATCTTGATTCTGTTCATTTTACTTATTAATGTTTGGCTGTAAATTAATACTAAGGTTAGATCATCTATAAATCAATTTAATTATGTTCATTTTACTTATGGATAAAGATGACAGTAGTAGTTAAGTTGTTTAAAATATCACGAAAACTAATGTTTGATACATATTAAACAACATTTGATTGTGTACTCGTTTAATATTTTCCTATCAAAATCTTTACCATGGACAACTCGAATACTTTTCTTTCCATATTTTTTTTCATCTCAAAAAAAAGAAATGGGAAGAAAAGTCCTCGAGTTGGCCATGGTAAAGATTAGATAGAACAATATTAAACGAGTACACAATCAAATGTTGTTTATTTTGTATTAAAAATTAGTTTTTAAGGTATTTTAAACAACTTAATAACTAGTATTATCTTTATCTATAAACAAAATAAAGCAGTATGCTAAAAAACAATCTTCCTCTTCTAAAAATATGTTATAGACTTGTTAATCTTTTTAATTTTCATTGTAACATAAAACTAGCAAATTCTTAAATATTTTATAGTTCACCTTATTCTAATTCAATGTACTAGTTTACTTGCACAAATAAGTGAAGCACTTTGCACGTATTAAGTACCATTTATCCTCCTTTTTGGTAATATTTTAGACTAATTTATAGGTTTATTTATAATGAAAACTTGTATAAATTGCCTTTAGATCTTCAGTTTAATGTATTATGTAATTTCAAGGCAAGATTTGGAGTTTATAGGCTCTACAAAGTGAAAAGAGATGTAGGCATGTAGAAATCGAGTAAGACCCCTAACAAGTGAAGAATGAATAAACAAAGTACTTGGGGAGAGTGTTTCCCAAGTAACATACTAATATAAATAGGAAATTTACATTTTAGTTATAAATACTAAGTTTGAGATAATCATAAAGTATAAATATAATAAAACTGGTATCTCTAAGATCGACCAATGAGCTACATGTATACCGTGCGCTTGCAGTTAAAAATTTCCATCAAATTTTTAGCGCTATTGTCGGAGAAGCTACGGTAATATAGTTTTCTTTATTCTTCTAGTTACATAATTTTTATTTTTCTTATGTCCCCCTCCCCCATATTTACCATTGTTTGTGTTATCATGAATGCACTGGAAAGCACGTTCTTTAGAAATTAGAACAATTAAATCATGAAATTGAAGCGACAATATGCTGGCTAAACGTAGAGAAACTATGAAGGATCAGGAGACAACAAGAAGCAATGACCCACAACAATCAATCTTTTGGCCAAATGAGTACGTCCTTGCTCACCCAATCATCGACTCCATCCATCGTGAAGCCAAACTTCGATGCATAAATCTATAAGATGAAACCTCATCTCATCTATATGATCGAGAGGAACCAGTTTGGCGGGCATGCCTCTGAGAGTCCACATAATCATACTGGAGACTTTCTGGAGTAGTGTGACAGAATCAACACCAATGATCTTTTAGTAAAACCAGTTAGGATACGACTTTTTCCCTTTTAGGTTGAAGAATAAAGTCAAAGTTTAGTTGAAATCTAAACTGACGAGTATCTAAGGAACATAAAAGCAGTTAGCAAATTAATTTCGAATCAAGTTCCACTCACTAAAGCTTCTCAAATAAGGAATCAACTACATATCATCATCATCATCATCATCATCATCATCCTCATCATCAACAACTCCAATATCCCGCTCGAAGGAAAGATTTGGGGGAAAGAAGGTGATGAATAATCCATACTCGTACTCCTTCACAGAAAGGTCTAGAGGATTTTGGTCAATTCTATCCCCAAAAGGAAAGAGCACTGTATTAGAGGTAATAAGTCATAACTGGCAACATTGTCTCAAGAGTAAAACTACTTGCTAAAAACAACACAAGGATCTGGCTTCTCTAAGTATTCCTATCCCTAGTCAAGTCCTTAGAAAGGCGCATCTCACTCACGTCGATCTAATTTGCTCAACCTACAACTTCTTAGGTGTTCTTCGAATTCTCTTACCTTCCACTATGACGCTTTTTATCCTTCTAACGAGACCTTTAATCATCTCACTTAGCTGTAGTTTTCTTAAGTCTTCCTCGAGCTCTCTTACCCTCGACTTCTCTTCCTTGATTTTTTTTAACCTTCACTAAGAGGCGGATCTTACTCAGCTACAAACCTTTAACCAAAAACCTTTTGAGTTGTTTTTTGAGGTATGAGAGAACCTCAAGATCTAAATATAAAATGCCCCCACAAAGTTCCTAACCGACAACTAGTCCAGTCTTTTCACGCAAGCTTGTTTGATGAGAACAAGTTTTCCATAAACGCAACATATGGTGGAGATATGGACTTAAGGCTGCTAGACGACCTTCTAAGGGTTTTCAAAATGATGGCAAAGAATGGATTTTCATAGGGTGATTTATGGAGCACATAGCTACAAAAGAGGAGTAGCACAAATAGTGAAACTATCAAAGCATTGTTGCAAACTTGCAATAATTAGTCGCCTTTGCTCAATAAATGGCAAAGACTAGTGTGGTAAACCTTAATCCCTCTTGTTCAATTCATGTTTTAGCTAATTGTGATACTTGTGGTGTACAGGGACACAATTTAAGTAATTGCCCTCAAGTCTATGAGGAAGAAAATGCCATATAAATAGACAACCAAATGACTAATTTTCAAACTAGTACCTCAAGATTCAAAAACCACCCTAATCTATCATAAATGAACTCAAATACGTTAAACACACAACCTCTACACCACTTTAGCATCCACGACCATTCTAGACACAAAATCTGCTTGGATTCACCCGCGCCCAAAATAATACCACCAACCACCTTCTATAACCCATGAAAAACAGCCAAAGCCGAGTTATGACTCACAGTTTGCCGAATTAAGAAACATGATGCTGGCACTGGCTATCCATTGGTAGGCACATAATATCCGTATGTAGATGTTTGAAACACACTGTCCAACTAACACAACAACAAAACACTCATGCTAGCCAAAACCAAAAAGTAAGGACCCTACTCAAGAAGTGAATGCAGTCACGATAAGGATCGGTAAAGAACTGATTTTCCTCCCTTTCCAAGAATGTATCTTTTGACTCCGTAGTTCAAGATTATGTTATTGATAATGATATGGTGGGAAGTAAGAGTAATGTAAATAAGGATGAGGTAGGAACTGGATATGTTGATGCTGATTATGTGGAACATAAAAAGGGAGAGTAATGTCACCTATATTTATGTAATGTATATTCTCTTTATTAAAAAATTAGCATATGCTAACTAAAAAATAAAAGTAAGGAGAATTTTGAAACTAATGAAGGACGTCAATTTAGAATTTCAATTTTAGATGCACTTTTTGATATACCCTCCTTCCCATAATTTATTTATTATCTATTGTCAAATAGTAAGAAGCTCAATGAAGCTATTCAGGTTTCGAGGGAGGTGAATGTGAATGCATTTATACATGACAAATACCTCCCAAATTGTATGACACTTGTAGCTTTAGTATGCCATTCATCATTAGAAATCTTACTATAGATGGAACTTGGTGCAACCTAGGAGCTAGTTTTAGTCTCATACTATATTCAATGTAATAGGATTACAAATTACTTATCGTAGTGTAATATACTCTAAAGGAATGCTAATAAAGTGGATTTTAGGATAGGTAAGTTGTTAGTTCCTTGTGACTTTAGAATCATTGACATTCCTACATATAATAAAACCCTTGTTACTCTAGTTAGACATTGTCTAGTCAAAATTGGTACGGGTAATAATGATGAGTAGGGGG
>CM033462.1:12144389-12250742 GCA_019425755.1 Amaranthus cruentus | reverse complement strand
GATAAAAGGTACGAAAACGAACTACGTGGACTTTGATTCCTTCGGGATACGTAGGCAGCTTAGTATTTCTTCGGGATACTAGGTTCAAGTCCAATCTCTCCCCCTTTTTTTATTATTCATCTTTATATATCGTCGATTCGTTTCTTATTAATTTATTTTTTTGTTTTTTTTTAGTAAATATTTCGATAATAATCATGTAATCGACGAAGTCGAAGGTACGTCCGTATTATTTTAGTATTTTAATATTAAAAATTTAAAATTAAATGAAAAATAAGAATAGAACCGATGGTCCGACCCACCCGACCCGGGTATTGGAACCGCCGGAACCGCCTCATGAACCGCCAAAGAACCGTTTGGAACCGTCCGGAACCGGAACCGGAACCGGAAACGTTCGAGTCAGGTTCCAAATGGAACCGGAACCGGTGGAACCGGAACCGGATGGAACCGGAACGGAACCGGCCCAACCCGGACCGTGGCCATCACTATCTACATGCCAAGGTCTTTTCAGCGTTTTTCCTTCTACATCTTCTAACTCAAAAGTGTTGGGTTTGACGATAGTGACGATTTTGAATGGGCCGTCCCAATTGGCCTCTAATTTCCCTTTTTCTATGGCCTTTCCTGTGGCTTCGACTGTGCGCAACACCCAATCTCCTGGTTTGAGGATTCTCGTCTTTACGTGCCTGTTGAATTGGCGAGTCATTTTTTGCTTATGGGCGACTGACCGCAGGAGTGCATTGCCACGGGTCTCCGGGAGCAAGTCTAAGTTAACCCTTTTTCCTTCATCATTTTCAGAAAAAGAGTAGCAAGTCACCCTTGTGGAAGGAATCCCGATTTCTACCGGTAGAACAGCTTCTGAGCCAAAAACAAGCGAAAAAGGAGTATGACCTGTTGATTCTTTCACGGTGGTGCGGCTGGCCCAGAGAATTCCTGGCAGCTCTTCGTCCCATGACCCTTTTGCGCCTTCGATTTTCTTCTTGATACCATTGAGTATCTCTTTGTTAGCCGACTCAACTTGCCCATTAGTTTGTGGCCTTGATACTGAGCTGAACCGGATTTGGATGTTGAACTTTTCACAGTATTCCACGGTGCCTCGGCTCATGAATTGCTTACCATTATCAGTAATAATCACCCGGGGTATGCCATATCTTGTTATGATGTTTCTCCAAAGGAATTGGCATACCTGTTTTTCAGTGATAGTGCTAAGTGGTTCCGCTTCAACATACTTGGAGAAGTAGTTAATTGCCACGATGATGAATTTCCTTTGCCCCTTGGCAGGGGGAAATGGACCAAGTAAGTCCATCCCCCATTTATCAAAGGGCAACACTGATTGCATGGTAGTAAGGAAGCTTGTGGGTTTCTTCGAAATTTTGGAAAAGAACTGGCACTTTGAGCATTTGCGTATCAAGTTTTCAGCTTCTTGCCTGAGAGTTGGCCAATAATACCCATTGTAAAGTACCTTGTTGATTACGGTTCTTGTCCCCTGATGGATTCCGCATCCTCCTTCGTGAATTTCCCGGAGGATGTAATTTCCTTCCTCTGGGGTGACACACTTTAAGAGTGGATGTGTGTAGGACTTTTTGTATAATGTTCCATCAAGATATTCGAACCATTTGCTCCTTTTTTGCAGCTGCTTAGCCTCATTTTCATCATCTGGGAGAATTTGATTTTCCAGATATTTGGCCAGCAATTCCATCCATGTCTCTGATCTGTCTATCACATTTACCATGACATTAATGCTGGGGTTAGGGAGAACCTCCCACACAATGTCTCGAGCCTTGGATGAATCTGCTGAACTCGCCAACCTTGCCAGTGAGTCCGCTTGAGCGTTATCAGAGCGGGGTATGTGAGATAGTGAGAATTTTTCAAATTTTCCCACCAACTCTCGAACCTTTGCCAAGTACATCTTCATACCTTCATCTTTTGCTTCGAACTCACCTTTCACCTGTTCTACAATCAACTGGGAGTCTGAAAATGCTGACAGACTTTTTGCCCCGGATTCGTAGCAGATGGTTAGCCCCAAGATGAGGGCCTCATATTCTGCTTCATTGTTGGAAGCAGCAAATTCGAACCTTACTGCTCGTTCTAGCCTGGCACCGGCGGAAGAGATGATGAGTATCCCTGCCCCGCTGGCTACTTTGGTAGACGAGCCATCCACATATAGCTTCCATTCTTGGTTGGATTGCCTAGCACTGGCCCTGTACTTTCCGCGATGAAGTCGGCCAAGGCTTGGGCTTTGATGGAAGTTCTTGAGGGGCTGGTTAGTTCTAACTCGGATCTGATGAGACTGGAAGTAGGGTTTCAGCTTCCTACTCGCCATTATGACCGCAAAAAGAAATTTCTCAACTTCGCTGTAGTTCCCCTCGGAACCGCGGAAGGCGTGGCTGATGTAATACATTGGCAACTGGCTCTTTTCCCTCTCTGCTATCAGGACTCCTGAGACTGAGTACTCCGATAGAGAGACATACAGGATTAGAGTTTCTCCTTCTGTGGGGGAGACCAATTTTGGGAGAGAAGCGAGGTAGGCCTTCAGACTATTAAATGCCGCTTCTGCCTCTTCGGTCCACTCGAATTTTGTTTGTTTGAGGGTCCTGAAGAAGGGCGAGCATTTGTCAGCCGATTTTGACATGAATCTTCCCAGGGCAGCGACACATCCGGTTAGTTTTTGAACTTCTTTGACTGTTTTGGGGGACTTCATTGTCATGATTGCTTGAATTTTATCAGGATTAGCTTCGATCCCCCTTTCATCCACCAAGAACCCGAGGCACTTCCCCCCTGTAACCCCAAATACACACTTGTCAGGATTAAGGCGCATTTTGTGGTTACGGAGGGTCATGAATGTTTCTTTCAGATCTGCAGCATGATCCGACTCGTGTTTACTCTTGGTGATCATGTCGTCTACGTAGACCTCCAAATTCCTCCCTATCTGGGAGTTGAAAACTTTGTTTACCATCCTCTGGTACGTGGCACCGGCGTTTTTCAATCCAAACGGCATGACTTTATAGCAGTATACGCCGGTGTTTGTGATGAAAGCGGTATGAGGTTGATCTTCAAACGCTAGAGGGATCTGGTGATAGCCAGCATTGGCATCCATGAAGCTGAGGAGGGCGTGTCCCGCTGTGGAGTCCCGCTGGTGATAGCCACTTCCTCCTTTGCCGCTTCTATTCTTTCTTTGCCTTGGTGCCGCAGCTTTTGTTTGACAGGTTTGTAACCCGGTTTTATATCGAGTTTGTGGCACATTATTTCCGGCGGTATCCCGGGCATCTCCTCCACAGCAAAAGCAAAGATGTCCCGGAATTCGGCGATGACCGCCAAGATATCGTTTCTCGCGGCTTCTGGTAGGGCCTTCCCTACATTTATTTTCTTTCCTTCAAACATTGGAACTTCTTCATACTGTTCCAGGGGCTGAGGTTTTTCCGGGACATTGAGGTTGTCTAGATAAACACTCATGACTGATTGGTGTTCTTCTTCCCTTTTCCTTTTGGGGGGTGCTCCAGGGGCACTGTCATGCTTCAAACAGTTAATGAGGCATTGACGTGCTGCCTTCTGATCCCCCCGAAGGATTCCTACTTTTCCATCATCCTGTTCAAACTGCAACAGGAGTTGATGTGGTGATATGATTGCTTTGATTTTGTTGATGAGAGGAAGCCCCATGATGGCGTTGTAGGGGAAGTTAAGATTGACCACCGTAAAGCGGATAGGCAATGTTCTGCACTTGTCCTTTTCACCTACTCACACTGGGAGGGTGATGGTGCCTAAGGGAACGACTTGGTTGCCTCCAAAGCCTATGAGGGGCTTGTCGAAGGGCTGCAAGTGCTTCTCCTCAAACTTCATCTGTCTCAAGCAGTCTATAGTGATGAGATCCGCCGTGCTGCTGGTATCTACTAGGACTCGCTTGACCATCATCTGGCCGATTTTGATTGCCACTACAAGTGGATCTGTATGTGACAGTTGAATGGGTTCAGAAATATTGGAATCAAACCTCATAACAGGGCTCTTTGAGGGCGTCTTTGGGGGGCCTTTCATCAATGTATGAACGCTGTCCTTGACAGCCTTGATTGTTGGGGATTCTTCATTAAAACCCCCTACGATCATGTTAATGACCCCCCTTGTGTCAGTAGAACTTTCTTTTCTTTCTTCCTCTTTGCGAGGTTTAGGTCTGGGGCGGTATGATCTTTCACTGTTGTTGCGGGAGGAGTAGTCTTTTCGCAAGAATCTACTTAACTTTTCTTCTTCCGCCATCTGGTGCAGTATGCGTTTAAGCTCTCTGCACTGTTCCAGAGTATGACCGTACTCGCGGTGGTAGTCGTAGTATAAGTCATAATTACGACGGTCAGCCGGTGTAGTTGTAGGAGGAGGTGCCGGGAGGGCATCTTGAACAGCGAAGAAGATGTCCCGCCGGTTGGTGTTGAAGCGGGAGTCTTCTCCTTTGTCTCTCAAGTGCCTCGTCTTCGACTCCTCCGTGACATATATTTGTGTATGCCGCGGCGGTCCCATATCAGAAGGGGGTCCGTGGTGCCGCGGGGGATAGCCCCTATCCCTCCGGTTCTGATGATCTTCCCGGTGGACCTTTTGAGGATGGTTGGATGATCCTTTGTCGTGTTTTCTTTTCTTGGTATCATGGGCCTGACATATCTCAGACGCTGTAACGTAGCTTTGACATTGCCTCATTGCCTCGGCATAGCTTTTTACCTGATGCTCCACAAGTTGGAATTTTAACTTGGGAGTTCGCATTCCGTTGATCAGGGCGTTGAGTGCCACGGAATCTTCCAGGTCCGTCACTTCCAGAACAGCTTCTTGGAATTTCTTCAAGTATGTTGCCACGAACTCTCCTTCCTGCTGTACAATGCTCAGCAGGTGGAAGTTTGATTTTTCTTGCCTTTTGGAAGCGACAAAGTGATTAACGAATTTTGCTTCCAACTGCGCAAAGGTGCGTATTGATCCCGCGGGTTGTGATGTGTACCAGTTGAGAGCAATGCCACTTAATGTGATGGGAAAGAATTTGCACAACAAGGCTTGACTGGTGGTATACAGCAGCATCAGGTTTTTGTACTCCACGACGTGCTCTTCGGGGCAAGTGGTCCCATCGAAGGAGTTCATGGCGGGAATCTTAATCTTAATTTCAGCAGACAGGGAGGAGTTCAGCAGTACGGGGGCATCCTGGGGTCCTCCGAGGCTGAGGTCCTGCTGATTTTGTTCTTGAGGAACGCTGGGCGGATAGCTGGACCCGGAGAATTGCTGTGTTTTTCTGTCTTCCCTCTTTTTGTCTATTAGGGATTGGGTGTTCTGCGAACGTTGGGATCTTTTTTCGTTCAGATAATCCCTAGCGTCCTGGGTTTGTGGTCTGGACTCGCCCTGGGATGATAAGCTTTTTTGGCGACGGGCTCTCTCCCTACGTTGCCAGTTCTTGCGGCTGGAACGGGAGGCCATCGTCTCCCTATCCTCCTGCCTCCGAGAGTCGTCCTGTCTCTGGGAGTTTTCCCTTTGAGAATTATCCCGCCTTTGGGAATCGTTGGGAGGATCCATTCTTCTTCGCAAATCTTCTATTTGAGCGGCCATATCGCCCAACACCTGCGGATTAGGATTGGCGGTGTTGGCGCTGATCGCCGCTCGAAGTTGTTCAGCGAAAGCGTTTGTCAGGTTTTGTGCCAGCATGTCCAGATCGCGGTGGGTCACGGCCTGATTATTAGCCTGTCCCGCGGACGTATATGTATCTGTACTGTGCACGGTGCCAGTTTGTGTTTGAACTTTTTTGGGAGCCATGACTTTTTGTTCAAGAAGTCCCCACAGACGGCGCCAAACTGTTTCGACTATGAAACAAGGAAAGTGTGTAAGGCACGTGAGATACCTGGAGTGGATGTCGCAAGGTGGTCAAACGTCGGTCAAGCTGGGAAGCGACACCTCCTTGAAAGCGGTTTGTTTGTCCTACACAACAACAAGTTAGCCTTGCCCGGGGGGTTTTTCCGGAAACCCTCTCCGACGCTCAAGTCAGATAACGGAATGGGGGAAAATAATAAGGGCATAATGACTAAAAAAGAGTAGATAAGGGTGTTTAGTGTGGTAGTTACCGACCAGCGGAAGTGGTGAAGCGGGAGGCAACTGTAGGTGAATTTTGGCAGAGTTTCGGTATGATCATGAAGGCTTCGAGGTGGTTATCGTAACTGTTCTCCTTTATATACTCCCTGTAGCGGTTACTCATGGAGGGAGTAAAGGTGGGAGGTTAGAGATGCCTTTCTTTGGAAACAGATGGTTGCTGTAAAATATTGGTAACCGTTTGGAAGTTACATAGCGGTTACTACTGTAGGAAGTGAGAAAGTCCGACCTGGTCAACGGATGAGGTGAAGAGTTGACTTTGACTTCTTGGTTTGACTAAATTCACTTGGTTTGACTAAATTCAGACATAAATTACAACATATAATATATACATATAATTTTATATATATATATATATATTATATATATATATATATATATATATATATATATATATATATATATATATATATATATATATATATATAATATATATATATATATATATATATATATATATTATATATATATATATATATATATATATATATATATATATATATATATATATATATATATATTATATATATATATATATATATATATATATATATAATATATATTTATTTAAGGTACAAGTATCTTATGTACATATTATCTTATAGGTCTATATTTTGTGAACAAAAAGTTCATACTATTTACAAAATGTATATTAACATGTACTTTTAAGATATATTTATATATATATAGCTATCATCATATGTATGTGTGTATATATGTATATATATATATATATATATATATATATATATATATATATATATATATATATATATATATAGATATATATATATATACATATATATATATATATATATATATATATATATATATATATATATATATGTTTGTGTGTGTGTGTGTGTGTGTGTGTGTGGATAATAACTTTGGAGAGAAAAAAAAAGAAAGGCTAGGGAAATGAGGGAAGGACAACGACTTCTGTTTAGAGGGGGGAGGAAAGGGAAAGACAAGGAAAAGGAAATGATATTAGAGTTCTATCTTCAAATTTTTCTAACATTCGATCTCCTTCCTTTCCCTCTATTTTCTTATTCAAAAAAACTTGCACGAGGCAGTCTCATAATGAGATCGTTAATTGTGGTTGGTCTGATTCGCGTGTGTAACAACATCACACGCTTTTCCATATTTTTTCTATTTTTTGGACATTTATCAATTTTGATCTTAAAGGTATGAATTTGAATGTAAAGTAAAACTTAAACATATCAATTAAAATAAAAAAAAATTCAATTTGGACGTATAAGTGATCAATTTTGACGTCAAAGTGATCAATTTCTGCCTAAATATGGTTCTGTTTTCACAATTTCCTAACGAAGTTTAATAAAATGGTAGTCCTGCCACCCCCTTCTTATTGCCCACTTTCCTTATTTGGTCATTTTACTCTAATTGTCCACTTTCTATTTTTGGCAAAGATTTTTTACCTAAATACCCCAACTACCCCAACTTATATTATTTAAAATACCCCACCTACCATCCTTTCAATTATTATAATCACTTAAATACCCTAACTACCACCTTTACAGTTATTATAATCACTTAAAATACCCCAATAC
The DNA here is from genome assembly GCA_019425755.1 of Amaranthus cruentus. NCBI lineage: Eukaryota > Viridiplantae > Streptophyta > Magnoliopsida > Caryophyllales > Amaranthaceae > Amaranthus > Amaranthus cruentus. The sequence goes on along the minus strand of CM033462.1, from coordinate 12,243,084 downwards.
CATTTTTCTTAATTTGCATACCCATTAGAAAGTGGACAATAAGAAGGGGGTGGAGGGAGTATTATTCTATCACTATGGATGAAAAATGAATGATCAATAAAACTATCAATAAAAGTGTTAAAACATTGTACAATACAAGTACTCTTATTCAATGCATACATGATAGTTTAAACATAAGAGTACTTGTACTCTTTAATCATCTAAACCATGTTTGGTTCAGGACTTGATTCAAGGTCTTAAGAATCGTTGAGAAAGGAAGAACAGTCCAAGGCTTTGGGAATAACATACCAGCTTCTGATCCAAAAGCACGAAGACACAAAAATTGACGAGAATAATAATGTAATTGTATAGTTCTTTTATTTTTGTATTTGTTAAATAAAACTCCAAGTGTTAGGAGTTAGCTAGAAAGTAGTTAAAAGTCACATGACTACTACCCTAACATATACTTAGTCTTTGATGCTTGCCTAAATAAGGAGGCATCTACACATTGTATGATTAAGTTTTTGATGATTAATAAAAAAATACTTCTAAGAAATTAGATTTCAAGAGAGGGAGTGTCTCTTTCAAAGGGAAGTGCAAGAGCATATCCTATTCTATCTTCTTTTCTTGTGAGTGAAGCAAAGAGAGATCATAAACAAAATCCCATGAAGATTAATTAAAGTGAGTGAAGCCTTAATTGAGAGTGTAGGGATAAGGGCTTCTTGGTGAGTGAAATCAAGTAAGTTTTTATCCAAGATCAACATTGTATGATCAAATCTTTTTTCAGTTTTCTTTTGTTAAAGGGTCAATCTTGATTCTGCAAACAACTCAAGTTTAGCCTAATCTTTCGAGTCCAACTTGGTGCAACTTGGTATCAGAGCCTAAAAGTCCTTGTGGGGTGTATAAGTCAAGTGGTTTTGGTGAAAAGAATAGCCAAAATACGAATACATTGAAGGTGTGAAAAAATTTCAAATTCTATCAGTTTTGGGGGTCTAAAACGTGATCGTTTTGGAGGACTTTTTGTTAGAATTTTTTAAATTGTTTTCACACAATATTCTTCATTGACTTGGTGAACGTTTGACTTTGGAATTATTGGATTTGGTGGAGTAGTAAAGGAGATATGCATGTTTCTTTACAGACTGCCCAAAATTGATCAAATCCGGATAGCTTGGTAAGTTTTCTTCGATAACCTATAAAGATTCTGATATTTTGCTCTCATGTTTCATCAAATTATCAACACCTACTCTATATTCATTAAACCATATAAGTTGTGCACAATTACTTACGTTTCATAGGTTTCTTGATTGAGTCATTTCATTGTTGTTTTGCAAAAGTACAGGAGGGTTCATTTTTTGTGTCTTCTGTATTTTCTTGATTTCTCATTCATTTTTGAGTCTTTTTCATCGTTTTGTTTTCTTACATTGGTTCTTTTTGAGTCTAGTTTTTGGTGGGTCTTGTTGTGTAGTTATTGGAGTTGTGGAGAAAAAGATGTATATATGTTTTTGACCAAAGGTCACGAAACTATTCTGATTGCACGTTTGGAGGAACTTTTGAATTGTGACCAAACTAAGTCACGTATTTGAGTGTTTTTAATTGGAGATGTTTCTAGATATATGGAAATTTATTTTCACCGAATTTCATCAATAATGAAGGTGGTTTGGTCGAGCTTACAATAGTAACATTTCATATAGTTTTCTGAAATTCTTCTATATGGTTTCTGTTTTCCTATTTTTGTGTACAAAATTTTCCAAACTTTTGTTTCATTTCTTTTCCTTCTTTATCTTTGCTTACTGAGTCTTAGAAGATGAAATCATCGAAAGTAAAGATGTTCACATAAATCATTGGTAAACTAGAGTGTGCCCTTGAAAATCTTCAACTAGCATTATTGAATGCGGAGGAGCAAAGGCTTGAGAGGTTGAAATGGGATTGTGTACGACGTATAGATTGGGCTCAAAGGTGTCTTTGTCTTGAACAATTGGTGAATGTTAGGAGTCAAAAGAAAAGCTTGGAGAGGAAGCTTGACTTTCATCAAGAAAAATTTGCGATATCAACAAAGATAGCAAGAGCAACATGGTGATTCTAAATTGGTAATTGTTCATGAGTATAATCCTGATGTTAATCCGGTTAGTGTTAAATTTGAGATCATTTCAAAGCATGTTGACTCACAAATTCAGAAAAACCATTGGTTCCTTCTCATGACATTGGGGTTGTTAAAGATTTTGAAGAGGTTATCAAGACTTCTTACGTGGAGATGGTGCATGATCTTAAAGAGGTTATGGAGACATCTTGTGATGAGCATGTTGCTTCTAGACAAGAGATACTCCTTGTGGCCAATTTTCATGCAAATTTTGAAGATGATTCACAAATCGAACCAGCAAAGAAGCATGAGTTTGTGAAGATTGTTGATTTCGTTGAGTATGTTCATGATAGTCAATTTGTTGAGTTTCATCTACGAAAATTCGAGGTCGAATTTTTTCTAAGAAGGGGATAATGAAACAAGTTGAAAGGAGTCTTTGTAATGCAAGCAAGCTAATCTTCTTGGTAAGTTTGTTTAATATATGGGTTTGGTTCATCATCCAAATACGTGCTGGAGCATTCATCCACACATGCTGGGTGAATATGGGTAACATTATTTCATGGTCATGATTCAGAGGTTGTAGCTTAGTTATTATCATTTAGTGAGCAGTTGTGTTGTGATCTTGTGGCAAAGACTTGATTGTTTGTAAAGCCAAGATACCATAAGTACTTTGAATTGAGGACAATTCTTTTCTAAGAAGGGGGAATTGAACCATGTTTGGTTCAAGACTTGATTCATGGTCTTGAGAATAGTTGAGAAAGGAAGAATAATCCAAGGCTTTGGGAATACCATACCAACTTTTGATCCAAAGACACGAAGACACAAAAATTGTCGAGAATAATAATGTAATTGTTCATAAGGAGACATCTACACATTGTATGATTAAGCTTTTGATGATTAATAAAAAAAATACTTCTAAGAAATTAGATTTCAAGAGAGGGAGTTTCTCTTTCAAAAAGAAAGTGCAAGAGCACTTCCTATTCTATCTTCTTGTCTTGTGAGTGAAGCAAAGAGATATCTTAGGCAAGATCCCATGAAGATTAAGGGGAGTGAAGCCTTAATTGAGAGTGTGGGGACAAGGGCTTCTTGGTGAGTGAAATCAAGTGAGTTTTTATCCAAGATAAACATTGTTTGATCATATCTTTTTTTTAGTTTTCATTTGTTAAAGGGTTTAATTTTGATTCCGCAAACAACTCAAGTTTGACCTAATCTTTCGGGTCCAACTTGGTGCATCATCGATCAATAATATTGCTCTTTTCTCAACAATTTATGTTCATAATGGATATGGAAATAAAGTTGTAGGTGTAATGTTTGCTTACCCTTGATGTGAAAGTGGAGAAAGTTTCGATTTCGAATTAAATGTTTGCCAATTGATTCAATGAATGCTCTTGAAAATGACAAAGAGTTCAAGACTTTTTTATTATAAAAATTCAATTTTGATCTAAGAATAATTAATTCAGACCTTAAAGTGATTAATTATGATCATTGGTAATGCATTAAAAAATTCAATTTTAACCTTAAAAGTATCATTATGACCTTAAGGAGATCAAGTACTGAGCACATATTGAGAAAAATTATGATTGGATTGATTAGGCAATCCGTCTCTTATTGAGATAGTCTCGTCTAAGACCAGTTGTTGCTTCTATCAAAACACTTAAAAAGGTTATGTAACTTCTCTGTATGCAAGTGCATTTCATTTCGTAAGTTAGAGTAATTCTGATTTTGTTTAGCCTTGCCTTCTGTTTTGTTCTATAAATTATCACTTTTACCTCTACTCTCGCCTCCCATGTGGTCACCTGTGGCCCCTCCACCCTTTTTCTTAAAATTTATGTCAAACTAAATAGGACCTTTGAAAATTAAAGATACCTTTGCCGGGTCAAGGCCTAAGACAATACTTTTACCATCTCTTTTATTTTGCAAAAGATAGAAACAATTAAGCAATTTTAACAAAAAAAATTAAAGTCTTCTTTTTGTTCGCCGTTAATAACTGTGAACATACCTAACCTTAAGTTTGGATATAAAAACACTTACTTTTTTTATATATTTTTGTTAAAATTGCTTAATTGTTTCAAATTTTCTTATTTTGCGCCCCATTTTTTGGTTTGAACTTGGCTACTTAAAGAAACAATTGCAACTTCAAAGGATGTAATCAATGTAATGCTACACCATTACTTAACACAAAGTCAAACAAGAATACATTAACAAGTGCAGATGTGAGCTTCCTAATTACCATTGAAAACGGTAAGTGGCGAATCTCAGCTTCTTTACAAGTCATATTATCACATCTAGGCGTATATAGTTATATTAGATCATAAACGAGGTTCCACCATATCTAAATTACAATTACATCGCCTATCAACATCATTTTTACGCCGAGTCTATGTTTCTCGACAAATCTATGAACAAGTTGTAATTTCATCTGAGTCTAGCCACTAGTCAGAATTATAAAATTTACTTGGAAACTTTAGAGGGGTCACCCTGTTTGTCAGATATCTGCTTTGAGAAATCGCCGTGCCCACCAGTCGGCTTTTTAGAGGAATCGGTATGCTTGCCTGAGGCTTGACTCGAGGAATCACTACGACCGCAGTTCTCCAGGAACCGTACAACTACACAGGTGATATTATCTGCACTCCCTCGCTGATATGCTTCTTGCATGAGCTTCTTCGCTGCTTCTTCAGAATCCAAGATGGGTTTCACCATAGCAACTGCTTCCTGGAAAATTATCGAAATAATTAAGAAGCAATCAGAAAATAGTTATAATAAGTAGCACAAATCAAAACGAATGAAAATGATCAGAGAATATATGGGCAAACCTCATTAGAGACGACATCCCACAATCCATCACTAGCAAGAATAAGGAATTCAAGAGAACTGTCAACTTTTTCTTCCTGCGAAGCAGATATAAATTAGAACTTGACCAAAACGTTGTAGCTTATCTTATATGCAACAATATGGCCATAAGATGCACGCCGTGAAGTATGGATGTTTAAATCTCAGAAGTGCAAAACAAAACCAGAAATTATTATGAAACATCTTCGGCAATCGGCACAAGGAGTATATGTCTACTGAAAGCTACATTGACGCAAGCATCATGCATTTTCGAGATAGACAGGTAAATTTTATTTGAAGACAAAGGGAGGGAGTATGTTTTAAAACAAAATATACAAACATCATACTAAATATGTTTTTCTTGACATACACAATGAACTAAAGACGAAAGAGAAAAGGGGCTACAAAACAGAAAAAATCTAGATTTAGAGGGAAAATTCTGAATGATTTTACAAGAGATAGTACACATGCTACTTTTAGATGCAATTTCAACCAGACATCTTTAAACATGACTAGAAAACTAGATGTGACAAGATAAATGGAGCAAGCGATAATTTTTGTGAGGCATTGTGATAGAAGCTACATGAGATACGTGAGGTGAAGTTTGGGGCAAGATATTAGTGAAAATGGGCAAAGAGGTCAGCTTTCCAAACTCAAATACCAGGCCCGGCCATAAACAGGAGCAGCCGGAGCTCAGGGCCTCTTAATTCCTTGAGCTTCGTATTTTCTTTATAATATATTCATTACATTAAGCGTTCATAGTTAGTGGTAGCTTGGTGATAGATGATAATGTTACTATAGTTTTACAACATAAGCTGTATGCTTATGATTAATATAAATTCTACCTATATTCATTACATTAAGCTTTCAACTATTGCCAATTTTTTTTCCTTTTGTTTCAATTCTAGCCCGATTATTAAAATTAGTTTTTTTACCAATCTAAGGACCTGATTTTTGAGAGCCCATAATTCTTTTTATTATAAAGAATATCAAGATTTTCTATTCTTGTAGGTACATATAAGCGATTCAAAATAAATTAATTATCTTCAATTGACTACTTGTTATCATGGAAAAAATCGCGGTTGCGGATGCGTTTGCGGAAACGGTCGCGGTGTCGCGGAAAACGGCTATAACGGAGAAATAAAGCGAATCGCGGCCGATGCGGTGTGATTTTTGGGAAAAAAAAAATCACATAAGGGGTTTTGAACTTATAATTGCATTCTTGTTGTTGAACTACTATTATTATGCAATAATATGCAACTAGCTATTATAACTGCAATATTTGATTTTTTTAGTGTATAGTTAAACTTATTATTTATTAGTTAATTATTTTTGTTGTTGAACTACTATAAATTAAGTAATCGTAATAATTAAAGTTAATGGGTATAAATAAAGTTTTAACAGGAAGACAAATAACATTGTAACGGTAAAATATCGTTATAACGGTAAAATAACGGGCGTTACATGTTATATAACGGTTAACGCGGCGTTTTGACCGTGAAATTTTGTGAACCGTTATATAACGGGATTTAACGTCGCGGCAACTTTCAAATAAGTTATATAACGGGTGTTACGTAACGTAACGGGGGAGTTTTTATTCCATGCTTGTTATTGCTCGATATTTTACATGTGTATTGATTTGATAAAATATTCGAATAGTTATCGCCTTTTTGCTAATGTTTCAGTGGAAATTGGTGTCTATAAACTTTATTATGGGTAGTGTACTAGTAAAAATTGCATCATAAGCATTTTACTTTCTAACTTGAGAATCATTTAATATGGATAGTGGACCATCAAAAGTATGGTTAGTTTTTTGAATTTTTCTACATCAACCAGTTTACTTATGGACATTAGAACTTTGACCTATCAAACATTTTCAATCTTTGTCGACCATCACTTTTAAAAAATAATAAGACACATGTTCATTTTTCAAGGGCCCACAAATCAATTTCGCTCAGGGCCACTAAAATGTCGGAGATAGCCGCGTCAAAAAACTACGCCATCATGAGATAATAAATGTAGTCAAAATTGCTACTTCGAAAAGTATGAAAAGTTTAATAAACTAGTAGTAATGCTTTGTGGTTGGGTTCTCCACACCACCCTTATGATATGTTTAAGTGGAATAAAATGAGGGGAAAGGAAGGGAAGGGTCATTTCTTTCATTTGGATACCAAAAGAGAAACAAAGGGATGCCATTTCTTTCAATTAGATACCAAAAGGGAAAAGAGAGGAAACAAAAGGAAGGGAATTGAATAGAAGAGTGCCTTCACAGTTTGTACACAACAAATTATTCCAACATTGGAAAGATTTGAAAGGAAAATACATTAATTTTCCCTCAAATTTCCTTCCCTCCACTTAATTTCCTTCACTCCTTTTAATTTCTTCCTAAAATGTTATGCAAACAGACTATTAATCAAATTGAGAGGAGTTTGGGACATGGTCAAAGCCGGTCAACTACAACAAAAGATTTCCAGTAAAGTCAAATCATCCTTAATTATGAGAAAGTGAGACGATGCAACAATTATTTGCAGATACGAATAGTAGTAAAAATATACTCCTATATATAATAATCTAACCATGAATTTCTTCACCTGACCTTAATTTCAGGATCCGCAACCACATACTGCTTCAAAAGTTTGTCACCAAAAGCACGAGAAACAGCAAGAACACCTCCAACCCTCCAAGTTCCTATTTATCAAAATATCCACCATGTAAAACAGATCAATTTAAAACAGATGAAAGTTATTGCAATTACAAACACTAGGTGTTAAAACCCTTACCAGCCCACATAACAAAGCCTCCTGCGTCTTCAATCCGTTGCCGTTCATCAGTTTGATCTGGCTTGTGATCACGGGAAACAGCTATAGCTGGAAAATTTAATATAGCAACGAGATGAGTGGCCAAACCAACAAAGCTGATTGCTTACAAACATTGCCAACTATTCACAACCAAACATTCCAAAGAAAGACCCTCAAATTTTTACTCACATGTCAAAGCAACCACATTTAATAGACTATTATCTCTAGAAATTCAGTACAAATCTTTTCACTACCGGACTACAATAAGGTCAAACAAGGTCACAACTCAGGAAATATGCAGAGCAAGTGTACAACTTCATTTTAAGGCTTAAGTACGACATTATGCAAAATTCTACAGAGATTAGTATAAAGCATGTAAGGAAAAAAACCAAAACGTGCATATAACTGCAGAATGTGGATTTTGATCCAATACACAACAAAATCTAATAACTGTGTTTGGTCCAATCAATTTAAAGATGTCAAGAAGATGAATATTGACCCTAGATGATGCCAATAAAATCCCAGTACCCTAATATTAACTGGAGTTAACTTCCCATTTCTAAACATATAAGAAAGTAGGAGCATAAAGTTTCTACGTCAGATGTAAGGATATTCATTCAGCACTTGCCTTCACCACCTCGACATATAACAGCCCTAGAATCACCAACGTTGGCAACTAACAAACGATCACCAACAAGGATAGCAGTGGAAGCAGTTGATCCTGCGTCTCTGTTTTGGGAATTTTCAGACTTCAGAAATTCTGAATCCGTATGGGTGTAAGCATCAGCTGCAATGAGAATGACAAGACAAAATAAAGGCCATGAGGAGCAACTAATTTAGCTTTCCAAACAATGATACAGCAAGGTGAAGAACTCTGGGAACACAAACCTATAGCTGATTTGGTATCGGAAATGAACTTCGGGTGCTTAATGAGATTGCTAAAAAGATGGTGTTTCACATATTCGGCCGCTCGAGCACCACCATGCCCTGCAAAGGAAGTTGTAATACTGTTCATTAGCAGGCATGGATGAGTGAGAGTATCTCACAGCATAAATTCAGCCATAATTTGAAGGGAAGAAAACAATATTCTTATTGGGCAGAGAAGCATGATCTGTTAAAAATTCCTATTTGGTTTTACAAAGTGAAGCATTCAAATGAAAGCACATATGCACAAGAACAATATATATAAAGAACAAAAACATATATAATGGATTTCTCTCCCATAATTGTAATCCTGCTTTTCATCTTAGAAAGTTATCTAAAGACAACTTTTAAGTGTTTTCCATACCTTGTATAGTTGTATCATACGGAAATAACAGGGCCGCGTCGTGTTGTATCGGCCACGTTGTAAAGGTTTTAAAATTTATCGAATTGATATTACATGCACTATCAATGTCTAAAAGCCGCATTTAGGTCATATCAAAAGATATCTCATGATTTTGGACGACATATTAGGTGAAATGACAACCGCATCATTGTATTGTTACACAACTGTGACCGTTATCGCATTTTTGCACTATGCCTAGTATCTTGGCAAATTTACAACCTTTCAAGCCGTAATTATCTTAGTTAATGTAATATGTCAGTTCATAATGAATTTTTATTTATAATCAAATATCCTTGGCGATTTAATCAAATCATCCTGTTCTCCCAAAAAATTGGAAAAAGATATAGAATTAAACATAAATACTGCAAACAAAGCACAAAATTTCACGTGAACCCAGACAAAGGCTTGAACAAAATAGCTACTAGCTAGAGAAATTAAAGACACGCCACAATCAGAAATATGGATATACAGATTCATCAACTGAGGGTGTTGCTGGTTAAATTATTAGTATGTTGTTAAGCATGCACATCTAACAAAAGCAAGTCTCTGGTCAGGATCAGATTTAAACAGAATTCCACCAACATTAATATATTATAGAAAATTTATGAAATCTTCAACACCATATCAAAAATAGTGGGATATTATTAGTTTCATATACATGAAAAAACAATGGGAAAAAATGAATCCTCGACCAGATGGAAGAAGTCTAGAGGGAGAGAGTGATACCATCAAAGACACCAAACAGGCCAACGATTTCTCCATCAACACCATCAATTCTAGTCTCGTAAAAATCTTCCATAGATGACCTTTTCCCAGCAGAGCTTGCATATCCATAGCTAAATTTGCCATTTTGGCTATTCACATAAAGATCACAAAAAATCGAAAGTCAGACTTGACATTAAGAGCATCCACAACGTGAAACATAAAAAGACCTATATTCGTATTCAATATTTAGATTCCCTTCACATAGTGATGCAAAATAAAGTTTCTTCAACGTTGGTTGAACTATTATGTGGGCTACTCTAACATTAAGGGCATCCACAACAATGCTTTTAGACTATTCAAAGGAAAAATATTTTTTGGGCTGCGACTAACATTAATTGGTTACCCTAATACCTCATATTTGATACTCGAGTAAGGAAAAGAAGAAAGATAGACCAGTACAACCCAAACACCCTCCAAAATAAAGATTTGCATTTTCTACTACCAACTCCAAATTGTTGCAAATTAGATGCCTCAATCCACTCCCTTCCGAAATCACCATCAACAACATTTAACCCTATTTCACATAAATGACTAACTACTAAGGGACTTGAAAAATGAGATCATAAACACTTATTCATAGTTAAAGAGGTTTACTTAAAACAAGATTCTTATACTTAATACTTTCCATAGGTAAATGCAGAAAAATCTTCTTTGCCATTATCTTTTGCTTGTTTTAATCAGTCAATTAAAAATATTATTGTACAAAGTTGGTAAAGATTTTAAACGAAGTTAAAGGTGCTACTCAATCAAAGTAGTAATGGTTCACACAAAAGCAATTATATAATGGTTTTATTTTCTTTTTGCTTCTTTTACTTAGAAAGGAAAGAGTCATATCCACGAAGGCTAAACACAAGTCTGCCAAAATCTCTTGCAGCATAGGTATCGAATGAACTTGATAAAAAAAACCTCTAAATTGCGAAGTGCACGGTCCACAATTGGTTACTTCCACACACAATCATCTCACAATAATCCCTTTAATAGCACACACTCATATATAGACAAACCAAAACAAGCATCCTCAAGCCATTATGAACCCTTGCGCACTCACTCTCCCTTCAATAAATTCCCAGGATCAAGCCGTCAAATATAGTTAGCAAGCCATCAAATCTATAGGTAACTTGAACCCCAAATAAGAAAAAACAATAATTGGATAAGAAATCCACAATCACAACATCATACCTCCACCTATACCTACTATTTGTCTCATTTACAATGCATATTTCCCAATGCACTAATGCAATCCTTAAAAATATAGTTAACAACTCAAAAAAAAGAAAGTTGGTCCTCTATTGAAAAAATTGGCATTGAGACTAATCAAACGAGATTCCAAACGAGACAAATAGTAAGGATAGGAGGGAGCATAATATGCCTTTACATTTACATACATCAAGATCCAAAAGAATTGTAAAGAAAGACAAAAATAAAAAGGGAAATTACCTGAGGCCACCTCCTGTAACAGGTTGTTCCTCAGCATGAATTTGATTGGAAGATTGCAAAACTGAATCAAGGTAACCCATTTCACTGCTCAAATTTTCACAAACCCAACAACTTCTATCTTCTTTATTCTGATGTATGGAACTAACAACAATAACAAGAGTAACAGTCAATATAAATTTTATATTCATTCATTAATTTATTCAACCTGAAGGTGGTGGCACGCGGACAAACATTTCCAATTATTGATAACAACCAAATCCAACCTGAAAAACCATAAAAATAATTTCTGTAAATCACAAAAACCTATTAGAATTCTCCTAATGTTATGTTCGAGGAAAATAAATCCCCTATTTTAAATAAAAGATTGGATGCCCAAAAATACAAATCACGTTTTGAAGTTTAACATAATCTGATCAAAATCAATACAAAATATATATGGATGATAGGTAATATGCTTCCTAATCTGATCCAATGTATTAAAGCGTAGGATATGAAATCCAAATCACAATTAAAATTCCCACAAATACATAGTAATTCAAATAGATGAACAGACAACAATTTTGCATTTCCCAAAACAAAAAAACAATTTTTCGACAAAGGGTGGCAGAAAAATTACCTGTATGATGATGAAAATCAAAGAATGACACCAAGAAAGAGAGGAGAGATAAGCATGAGAAAGAGGGGATCTTATAATTAACAAATAAATAATAAATAATAATAAATATAATAGGAGTAAATTTAATTGTGTTTCAGTTAAATTTGTAGTTTCCCGATGTAAGGGGTGTTTGTTTGACAATGAAATAGGTGATGTGGGCAAATAGGGAAACAAGGAGAAGTTTGATTGAAACTTTACCCACGGAATAAAACAAAGTTTGATTGATTTTTTATTTTTTTTTTGAATAATTGGAAGTTTGATTGATTAAATTTAAAAATTAGGGGTATTCTATAACATAGTATTTAAAAAAAAAAATTCAGTGGTGTCATATGTTAAAAAATTTTCTAAAACTAATATGATAATGTTTAACTTAATTAAATAGTAACATTAACTGGTACTCCTTCTGTTTCTTTTTGTTCTTTTTGTTTGCTTTTTGCACAGTTTTTAAAGCGAATTTTGAAACCTCAATATCTCTAAATACACGTAATAAAATATTATAAATATACATAATAAAAAAGTATACATTAAGACGAATCTAACAAGATCTCACATGAATATATTTTTTCTTCTAAATTTGTGTAAAAAACATTTAATTAAAATTTTCTTTCCTTAAGGTGAAACATTCTAAATGGAAAGAACGTTAGAGAACAAAGAGTATTAAATGCTATTAATGCCCTTTATAATTAGAATTCAACTTATCTAACTTCCAACTTGTTTTTTCAGGCTTTTCAAACGACATTTAGAGATTGTTCATCTTTTATGGATAAAATATCTTCCTGAAAAGTGAAATTGGAAGATCGAAGAGTTCAAAACGAAGACTGAGAATTGTTCATCTCCATCGAAGCTTTAATTTTTTGGAATCTCAACGTTGTTGTTCATCTCCGTCGAGGTATGAAGTTCTTCCCAATTTCGTGTGATCCTAAAAAATAAACACCAAATACCACTTGTTTCTTTGTTATATTTTTATTTTTTTGCATGCGCTTTTTCTTAAATGTTTTTTTGAATTATTGTGTATTAAAGCTTAATAATGCAAATACAAATTACAAATGAGAATTTATATTTATTCCTTTGTTGATGACAAAAATAAATTTACAAATGACAACACTAAATTAACTTGAAGATTGTTTTTGAAACAGTTACAGAAATTAATCTCATTATATTTTAATTAGTGATGGTAGTAATTAAAACAAAAATAATACGTTGATTAGAAACTTGTCAACTCGTAACATAGTTATGAAGTGTAACAAGTAACGTAAACTTTGGAGGTAAATACTTAAATTTGAGCAATTACCCATAACGTTTCGGGATAATTATAATACTTACCCGAAAACTTTATTTACTCATGTTGAGAATAGATTAAAAATTTCATGCACATATTGATCGGGACTTTACGTCCTTCAAATGTGATACCGCAAGTGCACGCCGTAGCTTAGTACGACGGCAAGTACGGGTCGAATCTACAGGGAGTGGGGGTTAAGTCAATAGCTTCTCAATCGATTAATGAGTTTGGAAACGTATATAATGATGTTTGGAGGTAGAAGTAATTAAAGCAAGCAATTAAAAAGAACGGAATGAAAAGCGAAACATAAAAGGAATTACGAACACAATTCACTAAGGCAAATATAAAGTAAACAATTAGCTAAATAGGCATAAGCTAGGCTTTCTCACCAAGGTAGTACGTACTAACTTCAACCTAAGGTCATGGTTTTGGGTTGTTGTGAGGAAGAACGTATCTTAAATACTAATGTTCTCTCTCGAGCAACAATAGCTTCCTAAAACATACTCAACTACCTATTCTCATGGAGTTAAGCATAGATTAAGACATGGAGCATATATTCACTATTTCCAATCAAAACATCTACCTATTCTCATGGAGATGATTCAACTTTTAAGCATATATTATCGTTAAAAATTGACTCTCGCCCTCAATTCAAAGACACTAAACAAGATAGCAAAACCTATGTTAAACCATAAACAACACAACCAAGCCTAAGGTAAAGAAAGCAATTCAAACTACATACATGGTGATCATGCCTAGCCTAAGCCAAAACAAACTACTCACTCATATTCATATTGAAGTTATACATTGCAAACAAGCTAATAAACATGGATGAATAAATTAAACTGAAGTATTCTAACAAGATGAGTACAATAGGTTGAAGAACAATAAGCATGAACATATGAAACCAAAGCCGAACAATCACAAAATAACATGAATTAAAATCAATAAAAGCAAGGATAAAAGTTACTCTTTGATGAACAAGATAAATTGATGGTTCAAAGTAATACCTTCCAAAAGCTTCAATACAATACACCAATGGTTCAAGAATCGAAATTGCAAAGTGTTACAATAGGGAATGAAATTAAGACTGTAATTGAAATTGCATGTGTTTGATTTAATTGAAAGTGAAATTATACTAAACACTAACTCTCTATTGAAATGAAAGCTAAGGAAATGAAGAATATATAAAAATTACTCTAGATGAAAGGTGAAATCTCAGATGCCTTGAGCTTTTTCTTCCTCTTCTATTTATAGCCTTCAAAGCAAGTGGGGGGTGGTGGTTTCATGATTGCTCCACCACCCCCAAGGTGTAGGAGGGAAGTGTTACCCCTAGAGATAGGTTAGGGTGGCTAAGAAAAGCTTGGTAGCAGCAATTAGAAGAAAGCAAATCTAATTGGACCTAAATGCTTTTTAAAAGGATAACGAAAAGCTGCTGCCGCCCATTTCGCTCGACCCGAGCAAGCTAGCTCGACCAGTCGAGCGAGCATCAGGTACTGCTACAGAATCTTCAAAAATTAGATAGAAGGTAAAAATCTAGTCTGCTCGACCAGTCGAGCAGATGTCCTGTGCCTCTGTATTGAGTCCTGCCAATGTTCAGAAGCTACTGGAAGTGAAAATGTGATTCGATCGGCCCGAGCCACATTGCTCGACCGGTCGAGCGAGCTTCAGGAGGGTCATACTCAGCTTCTAAACTCAATTTTATGCTCTGGACTATTCGAACTACCTTGGCTCGACCTCATTCTGGTTGAGTGGGTCTTCTTTTGGCTTTTTCTTATGGGTTGGCTCATCGAGGCCTTTCTCCCTCGATCTTATGTATCAAAAATGCTTGATTCATGCTTGGTTTAATGAGTTTTTACCTGAAATGCAACAAAACAACAAAACACCAAACCAAGCGTAAAATCCTAAATAAAACAAGCATATCTGTATTGAATTCCAACACAATCCAAATAAACAATGGGGATAAAATATGAATAAAATATAGCTAACACATATACAAGTGATTTTAAAAATGAAGTACAAGTTAGATAACTTGTTACATGTACAACAATATTTACCCAAACCTTAAATTATCTTAGATAAACCTTTCTTACACCATAATAGACCAAATGGAGGACAAAAATCACCTAAAATCAACCCCAAAACAGCCAACCCCTAGCTACCATACTACCCCTCTTTTAGCCCCAAAACCCACTTACACACTCCACCAAACTCTCTACCCAAAGCCCCATTTGTTCTAACCTAAAACACCATCATGAGAAACATGCAAACAATAGAAATCAAGAGCTATTTGCTGTCCAAATTTTCAGTTTCATTAATCTTCTTTCTCACTTCATTTTACTCTCATATTCATCCATAAGAACAATAGAAGTTCAATATTACAATTCCTAGCAAAAACACATTCTTTTCTCATCAAATCTCCTTTAAAAATCCATCTAAAACTTCTGAAATTTTAAGATTATAAACTCAAATCTTTCATAACCTTCATCTTAAGAGCTTTCTATAGATACCAAACTTGAAGAAATTCATTAACAATAGAGTAAGTTAATGCTTATTCTTTTATTTCACTAGTTTTGTTAAAACTTGTTCATGTAAAAATTCTTTTTACATTAAACATTTCTATAAACTAAGATTATTATAAAAGGGGTATTTCATCATAATAACTAAGAAAAATAATCTCTTAAGAATGCCTAGATATTTAGGCTAAAAGAAGGAAATTTGAAATATTTTTCTTCCATCAGCTTACAATCTCGTATTTTTGTTTCCTAGCCAAAAAATCTCAAGTTGTGGGACTTGTTCAACAAGTGTTACTCAACACTAATCAATCTCCAAAGTAACAAAATATCAAAGAGTAAGTAAAACTAACAATTTTTAGTTAGAAATCAAAAGTCATTAAGTTACATAGAAAGATCCGAAATAATGCTATTTTTGAATTGTTTAAAAATAATGTAGCAAAGGAGTTGGATCTTAGTTGTTGAGAAGTTGTAGCAAAGGTTAAAGAGTACTTTTGGAGCTAAGGATCGAGGTATGTCACATGGGGTGCTTTTTAAAGGACTTAAGAACAAGTTGGAAAAGTTTTGTATAAACTTGCTTTTAAAAATAAAATTCCCAAAGAGAAGTTCTTAAATCTTGAAAAATGATATCAAAACCATAATTTTGAGTATGGAATAATTTATTACATGTATTATTATTGTGGGCTATCATGCATGTTGATTTTATGAATTGTTATATATGAGAATAATTGTTATATGTTTAACACTACTTTGTGAAATTATTGTGATGGAAATGATTATATGAACTTTGAAAATATTTGAAATTCATTTTAAAATTAATTTCCAGTAGCTATATGTTAATAAAACCTCTTGGATATTTTTGTTGAAATTTATTCGTTAAATTGATATTTTAATGGATTTTAAGGTGTTTAACTTTTTGGCCAGAATATATTTAGTTTGGAATTTTCATGATTTTTGAGTAATCGTTAAAATGTTTATCGGTAAATTGTAAAATAGTAAAATATAAAATAATTACCAAATAAAGATATATGGACTTGAAATTTTGATCACACTCCTATGGACAGTAACTAAAATTAGAAAAATTTTGGAAAAATTTTGTTGACGTTTAAGGACCTTAGTAGTTTTTGCTCGGTTATTAATAATCGGTAAGTTAGAAAATGGTGAAATATAAAATAAATAATAAATGACGTCTTTTGAACATAAAAGTTTTATGAGACACTTATATAAATATTAAATACATATTCAATAATTTATATTGTTTTTCATGACCATATATGGACTTAAATAAATTTTAATCAGTTTATCTGTAAAATAAATATATTAATTGTCAAAAATACCCCACGTGTTTTTAATGGTTATTTAAGATTTTATATTTCTGAAAATAGTTTTTGGAGCATCCTAAAATTTTTATATTATTTTATTCGAACTTAAATAATTTTAAATCAATTTTATTTTATTTGTCGATAAAATGCCTATAAAAGAATAATAAATTTTCATATATGACATTTATAAGTTTAAGTGGGCTAATAAAAGTACTATATGACTTGTAGAACTTTGTTATAATTTAATTAAGCTAATTAATTATTTACTGATTTATCAAATTAATAAAACTTGTTTAATTATTAAAAGGTGTAATACTGATAATTAAATTTGAATAAAAATCGACCTATATATAAAAAAAGTTATATGATACCCTGACCTTAGATCAATTTTGGAGAATATGGCAGCTCCCTTGATGGTCACATTGTTTAACTCTTTGTAATCAATGCATAACCTCAAGGAGCCATCCTTCTTTTTAACAAATAGTATAGGTGCTCCCCACGGAGAGACACTCGGTCTTATGTAACCCTTCTCTAATAATTCTTCTAATTGAACCTTCAATTCTACTGGTGCCATTCTATAAAGTTCTTTGGAAATAGGCATGTCCCTGAGATTACATCGATCTTAAAGCTAACTTCTCTCTCGGGTGGCATTTCTAGGATCTCTTCGGGGAAAGTATCTGGGAACTCTCGAACACTAGGGATATGTGCTATATCCTCATCCTCCTTTCTTACATCCTTCATGTTACATAAATAAATGATGTGCCTTTTTCTAAGGTAGTTGCGAAGTTTTAGGGCTGAGATGATTTTTATTCCGGGTTTAGATGAGCGGTTTTGGTATGATATTCTATTCTTCAAGGGTCTTCTTAAGATAACTTTTTGCTTATGACACTCAATCTTTTCTTGATACTTACATAACCAACAATTCCCATGATTATGTCAAAATCCTCCAAGGAGAATAGGTAAAGAATACTAGTGTAACACCCCAATATTTTTTCGATATTTTTCCCCGATATATTTAATAATTTACTAGTAATATTATTTTTATTTATTATTGGGCTTGATCATTAGATTTCAATCCTTTTTGGCAATTAGAATTATTTTGGGCCCAAACGTTTTCCTTAAACCATCTTGAATTTTCCAAATTAAAAAAAATAATAATAATAGGAGGGAAATGCCAAGGGTTGGCCGGCCCTATGGGTACTCTTGGCGGAGTTTGTAACTCCCTTAGAGTAATTAGAAGATCAAAACATTTATCCCATATAATTAACCTCTCTTAATTCCTTAATCACTTTTAACTTTTGCATTCTTTCATTTCTAAAGTTTCAAAGAAAAATTCTCTCAAAATTTCTCCTATTTCACATACCTAACTCGACTATCCTCCATCATTTGGTGTTTTTCCTTTACAATTGTGAGTGTAATTCTTGATCTATGTTGATTCTTATGTTTTAATTTACTTCTATGATTATTATATGTTTTATCTTATAATTTATGTTTAATCAATGATTTAAAATTCATGTATGATTTTGTGATGTATTTTTCTATCTAAATTGATATAGGATATATTTAGGGTTTTTAGATAGGCATATATGTGAAGAATAGGATTGGTTTGTGTGATGAATAATTTTGAAATTTATATAAAAATATGAATGTTCATGTAAAAAAAATGTGCATGTGGAATTTTTTATATTTGGTGGGAAAAGATATTTATTTTATTGGCCATATGAGAAATTTCTAATTTTTGCTAGGAAAATATATATAGATATATAAGTATAAAGAAATTATTGTTGAATGATGAATTAATCTCAAACATTTATTCAAAAAAAACATTAATCTCAAACATGGTCATAAGAATTATTTAAATTTGGTCATTTAGATTTCATAAGAGGTGTATCATTGGAATTCATTTTGTTGATGAAATTTGGCAAATCCCATAGGGTTAGGAAAATGGTTAAAAAATGTGTTTTTATGGCACTTTTTGGCTTGAAAATAGTTTAAAAATACTTAAAGTACATTATAAATTATGAAAACTGGTACACGGGGGTTATGACGCCTTCCGGACGCAACGGTGAAGTCGGAATTTCAGTTTGACAGTGTTAACATACTGTTCTGGACAGAATATTAAATCAGTATTTTATTTGATGTTATGTTGTGATGAATTGTGTTGTGTGATCATGAATGGGTTGCAAGAGTGCTTGGTGATAGATATGTGTGTGTTCTTTGATTGTGGCTTGAGAAAGTGTGAATGTATGCTTATTTCCGTACGTACGATTGAATTATGTAGGAAGTCGATTCGTGAGGGGAAGTTGATAAGTACGTTTAGGATTTGCTTTTGCTTTCTTAAGATACGTACACGCAGTAAAATCTTGTATACCGTGGATTTTTTGGTATATATGAATGATAAAAATAAAGAATGAAATATATTATGAAGATGATGTTATGTTTTCTTAATCAAGAGATACGAATGCAATAATATGACAAGTAGAGGTAGTATGACCTCACTAACTTTAAACTGGACGTAGTATGACATCAATTGGTGGAACGAATTTACTCGCGATATGTGGGGGTATTATGAGCCACTGCGGGGGTATGCATACTTAACCATAGGCACCGAAGTAAGGCGTGTGTCTATGGTAGAGGCTTGCTTAGGGGTTAGCTCCCCCTAATGTATTGCCTCACCTTTGAAGTTTGCAGTTTGATCTGACCAGTATGGCTGGGGAAAGTACAGCAGTATGGCTGACTAACTCAATGAATTATTTTGAAATCTATTAAATGTGAATTAGAAATTGTAACCGAGATATGGTAGGATGTTATTTTGTTTTGTGATATAATGTTAATGTACAAGAGATGTTTTGCTGACGTGTACCTTTAATCTTAAGGATCTTGCGATGATGTTGTTTCCCTTTTGAGGTTAATAACTAGCAGTGGGTTAAGTTGCAGGTTGGAGAGTGAGGATTTTTACTTGGAAGAATAATATGAACTTTCAGAATGGATTTATGTTTAAGAGGCGACTTCGCTCTCGAGTTGTATAACTTAGAGTTTTGAGTTATATATTTATCCGTTGCTAAAATTTTCACATCGCTAAGTAGTTTATAATAAATCTAATAGAACTCGATCCGCAAGTTTTACTAAAAAAATTTGTTTTATCATGCCTTTATGACATCCTGGTTTGACTCGGGTTCTACCCAGTTTTTTTAAAAAGGATCAAAATTGTCTTTCTCAACGAACCGATTTTTTCCGGGATGTTACAATTGGTATCAGAGCGGAAGTTCTATTTTAGCGTTATAAGGGTAATTAAATAGCATAATAAGAAATAAAATGTATCTTAAAAGTTATGAGAGAAAGGGGTAGACTTTAAGGGGAAATTTGGACCAAATTTTTTTTTATGTGTTTATTAGACTTAGAAATTGAGTTATATATGTATATTAACAATTACTTAATTTCAAACTATTATGATATTAGGTGTTGCTTTATTTTTAGTTATATGATTTTTTAACTTACTTATTATATAAATTAAGTATTTTCCTCTCTTATTTTGAGCAGGTTGGTTGTATTTGTATTAATTTTTCCTTCGTTGTGAGTTGATTGAGGAAATGTTTTATGGGAATTGAAGGGAACATGAGGAAGGATATTAGATTGAAGATTTACCACAAGAGTAAGTTAAATCAAACATTTAGGACTTGTCATCTTTTGAGTGTTAAACTAATTAATTTTTATGGATATTTGAATTATTAGAGTATAAGAGGTGGTAATGAATTGGTTGAGGTGGAGAATTCTGAAACCACTGAATGTGTACTTTCGTAGTGACCAATGAAATGATTCAGACTGTTCCCTTTTTTATTTTTTTGATTATCTTATCTTATCATATCTTCGATGAGATGTCAATAGGGTGGATGCTATATTTTAAGTTGATATACCACTTGTTTATATGTTAACTGATTCTTATTTTGGAGTGGCTTGCATGCCACAAAACTTATTACTTTGATTTGGTTGTCATTGGATTTCTATGTTTGAGTTCATATAACGGATGAAACACTTTGAATAACTCCAACTTAAGAGTCACTTTATAGTTGATTTTAATTCCCACTCTAGTAAGAGTGTTTGATAATACTGGATGACGATGACAGAATTTTACGCACAATGTTGTTTCTATGAGTGGTCTTGTTGACCAAAAAGATTCAATTATGAGAAATTTGCATGTAGGTTTGAAAAAAAACACTAAGTTAAAAGATCATGACTATAAATAATATCTTGGACAAAGTTAATTATTACCAGTGACTTTTTGAGAATGATTATAATGAGTAATCACCATATTTTATATTATGGGTACTGAGTCCTCCACCTTATAATACGTTGTGAGGTTTCAGTAGTGGTCTCACTTGTTGTAAGAACATATCTTTGTAAGACCTTCTCTGGGACACATTACTTTTGTCTTGGAAGGTGTTTTTGGTAAACAATAGTAAACTTTGTTTTAACTGCCTCTTTTGTCAAATTAGGAGTATTCTAATCTAAACTTTGTGGTGTTTAGACTTGGGCTATATCTTTTATGATGTTAAAAAAAATCATTTTTTCCCTCTATTTTCTTAGTTGACCTATGTCAAGGTTAATGTTTGTAAATTGTTGACTATGTTATGTAGAGAGTTTATGCAAATTAAAAAGTATTTATATGATTATTGCTATGGTATTTATTGTTAAGGAAATGATTTAGCCGTCAATGTTTTTATTCCACAAAGGGAGTGAGTAGTGAAGTAGATTTTATTCGGGATACATGTGTGTGACTATATTGGTGTAACGATTGGTAACTTGGGTTATATCGAAGTACAACATATTCTCGTGTATGAACGTATAGGGAGTTCAAAAGCGTGTGTAGAAGGTCATAGTCACCGTTAGACAAACTAGAGATAGTACGTTTTATCACTGATTGAGTTTCGTCTTTCAAAAACTCATTTAGAGATTTGGAAGATGACATTTAATTTAGATGGAGGAAACTTGTAAATACATTTGGATTAAGAAAGGAAGGACAAACAAAAAGGTTGAATTAAAGAAATATTTACTTTGGGTGATTTAGTGACTGATGTGCTTGATTGACCACGTAACTTAGAGGCAATTGGTTTTAAGTAAAGTGCTTGGTTGTATGATGGTGAAATTTTGTTACAAAACTCGAAAACTTAACTTGACACAATATGAGAACTTGTAGGGGATAATTGTCTTTTCTTTATGATTGGGTGTCGGATGATGTTCTAAAAGGCTGAAGTGATTAAATTACCTCACAGCCAATTTGTTTGAGGAGGCAGAGTTCAAATATTGCTTTTTTTTATGGAGATATTATTTGACTTTACCAGTTTATGCAATTATAAAATGAGAGTATTCGTAAAAAAGGAAATTTGTGTAATCAAGAATACTTATAAGAAAAGAAGTTTTACACGTATATTCTTGACGGTATTGTGTAAATAAAACTAATGGGGTCCTTGCAGAGTTTAATAGTTATTATGATACCTTAAGAATCGTAAGATGAACATGTATGGTATTAGATAACGAAGATGATTGCAAGGATGAAGGGATTACAGGGGCAACATGGTTGTGGTAAGTGTATTATGATGGCTAAGTTGGAAAGGGTGAGTCGAAGATTGGTTAATTATGTTAGTGGTAAAGGGAGTTCATAACGTATTTTGAATCGAATAAGGGAAATGATGTTCGGAGGGAGTACTTCAACAAGGGTCTCAGTCAAAGACATTATTGGGTATTAGGGTTGGTACGTGGTTGTAACCGCCCCGAATTGTGAAGGCAAACACTAATTGGAATTTAGTATTAATCAAGCGAAAGCTTACTTTTGCCAGCACAATTAAGGGGTTATTTAGAGGTTAAACCAATATCCAAGTAAAATACTTGAACCAAACAAAGCAATATGACGGAAGTCTTAACTGTCCAAAATATAGGAAAATTACAACCAAATCGAAATAAGTCCAAAGTTCAAATACATCCTTAAAATAGTCCAAACCTAAACAACCCAACTAATAGTCTCTCAAATACAATAAAGAGATCTAAACAAAAGGGGAGTCATACTCCAACTCGGGTTCATCTTCCGCTCGCATATCCATTCTTCGTCGAGGTGCCATAGGGGTTTACTCTTAAAACAAAACCATTGAAAAACATACAAAGCATAGTATCAGCAAAGAGACTGAGTATAACACACTAGTGTCTGTCAAACAAGTTATTAAAACCTTTTTGATTTGAGTAAATTCATTTTGAAAGATGCTTTTTTATTTGATAAATCATATTATCATTCAAACTTAATTCAATGGTTTTATAGTAATAATTCCAAGTTCTCATATTTCATCATAAACCATAAGATCTCAATGGATCCAAATCAATTTCAAAATCATATCATAACTTTTTACATGGGTACTCTGTGAGTCATCCTGTGACTCGTTTGGTAGTCGGTCTACCGTCCGCGACATGTCCGGCAAGTGTAACACAATGGTATTGTGAACAATACGCGCTCAGCATTGGTGAGCCGTTTACTCATGCACACAACATTTGTTGTGGCATATGTACCCGCCATTTAGGCTAAAATATTTTTGTATATAATATATACCTTGTAATTTCAATAACATTTGAAAAGTCAAAAATATTAACTTTTTCCTTATGATAAACATCTTTTATTTGCAACATAGCAAAACATATTTTCTTTACAACATAGCAAAATCAAATCATAATCTTTCCCACATGGGTAAAACATGCATAGCATAATCATATCATCAAACATAACCTTTGTATTATATTGGGGCATCACTAGCATGTGTGGAAATGCATCGTAACAAAACGTGATTAAAATTCTATACGATTTTTCAAGGAAACCATTAAAATGTTTCATTTCAATCCTTCTCAAAGTAAATATAACTTAAAAGAGATTTGAACTTCATTCAAAACAAATAGAATTTAGTTCTATAAGTCTATAAAATCTTTGTCATAGGAGATTTCATAAAACACTATTTTCTTAAATACGAGATAGTTTTACCGGTAATAAAAATCGATAATTGATTTACAAAATACATATTAATTCTCCAACAAGGCCCACATCAATCAAGTCATTATAATAACTTAATTAAAATGAATTTAAGGTTGTCCCATCAGATTATAATTGGTTTACAAATTTATAATGATTTTACGATTATTTCGACAATTTAGGTATTTATCGTTATTTAAATGATGTTTTAAATCCATAAAATTTATAAACCATCTAATTAAAATATATTTATACTATGAGACAGTAGGTTACTAACAAAATTATAAATTTTTGATATAGGTCTATTTTTACTCAATTTAATTAACAATATTACGCCTTTAAATAATTAAACAATATTTATGAATTTGATAAATTAGTAAATAATTAATTATTAGTTTAATAAATTTTATCAAAGTTCCAGAAGTGATATAATATTTTTATTAGCTCATTTAAACTTATAAATGTCATGTATGATATTTTATCTTTTTATATAGACATCTTATCGATAAATCAAATAAAATCGGTTTAAAACTATTTAAGTCCGAATAAAATAATATAAAAATTTTATGATATTCCAGAAACTTTTTTAAGAAATATAAAATTTTAAATAACCATTAAAATCGTGTGGGGTATTTTTAATAATTAACATTGTTATTTTACCAATAAACCGAATAAAATTTATTTAAGTCCATATATGGTTACGAAAATAGATATAAATTTTTCCACATGTACCTACTGTTTATATAAGTGTCTCATAAAATGTTCATACCCAAAAGACGCCATTTAGTATTTATTTTTTATTTTATCGTTTTCTAACTTACCGATTATTAATAACCGAGTAAAAATTATTAAGGTCCTCAAACGTCAACAAAATCTTCTCAAAACTTTACAAAATTTAGTTACTGTCAATATGAGTATGTGATACAAATTTCAAGTCCATATGCCTTCATTTGGTAATTATTTTATATTTTACTATTTAACAATTTGCCGATAGACAATTTAACGATTACTCAAAAATCATGAAAAATTCCAAACTAAATATATTCTGGCCAAATCTTGTTGGAGACATTATAATATGATTTTATAATTAGTTTTTATGATCAAGAATTAATCTAATACCATGTTTTATTATAAGACTATTTAACACCTTAAAATCCCTTAAAATATCGATTTAACAAATAAATTTCAACAAAATTATTCAAGAGATTTTTTTTAACATATAGGTACTCGAAATTGTTTTTTTTAATTCATTTTAAATATTTTCTAAATCCATATAACCATTTCCATCACAAATACTTTTACAAAGTAGTGTAAAATCATGCCTTTAAACATACAACAATTCATAAAATTAACATGCATGATGCCCACAATAACAATACATGTAATAAATTATTTCTTACTCAAAATTATCATTTTGATATCATTTTTCAAGATTTAAGAACTTCTCTTTGGGAATTTTATTTTTAAAAACAAGTTTATACAAAACTTTCCCAACTTGTTCTTAAATCCTTTAAAAATCACCCCATGTGACATACCTCGACTCCAAGCCTATATAAATATTCCGTAAGCTCGCACGTAAGCTCCTATACGTTCTTAGAAGTGGTTCCAACTTTGGGTCCTTGCCCTTCAAGTCTCAACTCCAACTCTTCAACTAAAAATATTGCATCCATCCAAAAATAATCAATAAAAATTTTGGATTTCTAACATGCACTTAACTTTCCTTAGTTGGAGTTGTTAAACTAATACTTGTGATGATTTAACTTATTTGGAGTGTACTTATTATGTTGAGCAACATACTTAATCAAGTCCCATAATTTTACTTAAAATCCTTGAAGTAACAAAATTTATAAGATTGTGAAAATAACATTTTCTTTTCTTTTACTTTCCATTATAATCGATTTTTTTTTAATAGAGGTTTTATAAGTGATAATTTTCTTAGTTTTAGATACAAAAAATATCCATATTAAAATGATCTTAGTTTATAGAAAGATTCATGTAAGAGTGTTCTACATGAACAAGTTTTACAAAAACTAGTGGAATAAGGAAATGAACGTAACTTACTCTATACTTGGTGGATTTCTTCAAGTTTGGTGTCTATGGAAAGCTCTTGAAATGAAGATTATTTTTATGGAATATTTGAGTTTATAAACATAAATTTTCAGAAGTTTAAGATGAGTTTTATAAGAAGATTTGATGAGAAAAAGAAGGTGTCTTAGTAGTTGAAAGTTTGAAGGATGCTAGTGGTTGTTCATGGATGAACTTGGGAGCAATGTGTTGGGGATTTATGGCTGAATGCTTATTCAGAAATTAGAGTGTCTTTGCTTCAAATATTAGCCTCTTGCATGCTTGTAATGATGCATAATCTAGGTTAGAACAAAAGGGTACTTTGGTTAGAGTGTTTTGCTTGAGTATGTAAGTGTATAAAGGGCTATAAAGAGGGTTTGGGACAGCAATTGGGGTTGCTGTTTGGGGCTGTTTTGGAGGTGATTTTTGTCTCATTTTGGTCTATTATAGTGTAGGAAAGGTTTATCTAAGATAGTTTAAAGTTTGGGTAAAAATTGTTGTACATGTAACAAGTTATGTAATTTGTATTATATGTTTAAAAATCACTTGTATATGTGTATGAAATATTTAATTTACTCCCATCATGGTTAAATAATATGCTCGGGTAATAATTAAAATTTTCTCGAACTGTTATCGGTAGTTGCTCAACTTTAAATTTTTACCTCCAAAGTTTACGTTACTTGTTATGATTCATAACCACGTTACGAATTAACAAGTTTCTAATCATCGTAGAAAATTTTCAAATTTCTACCATCACTAATTAAATTTTAATAAGTGATGGACAAATATTAAAAAAAAAAATTAGTCGCTAAAAATGACTAATGAAATCTCATTAATAATGCGACTGTTTCAGTGATACTCGAGAGAACGTTTAGATGAATGGTTTGAAGGATTACAACCTATCGACAATTGATGATTCGATTTATAAGAAATATTTAGTTGATACGCGCTTTAACTGAGTGCATGGTTTAGGATTCAATGAACATTTGGGTAATCCGACTGGTGGTTTGAACTCAAGGTGCAACTAGACTATGAATACTTGGGGCTGCAATGTTAATTTTAGGTCAGTTTAATGCACTAGTGATTTTGTGAGACATTGAAAATCAGTTCTTTTGTGCTAAGAGTGATTATTTGGAAATGATATTGGATTGTGCGATTGAGATGTTAGACGTGAAGAGAATTATGAAGAACATAAATATTTTTCATAATGGGGAAGAATCCCTTGAGGCAAGTTGTCGTAATATTATATTCTAATGTAAAAGTTGTATAGGATTTTGTTGCACAAGAACTGTATGAAGAATTGATTGTCCTAAGAAGTATCGTTGAGATCAAGGAATTTGTGCAATTTAAAGGAGTTATAGAAATGAGCTTTAAGGTTTGATTTTTGGCTATCTTAACGCATTAAGGTTGTGTGGACATAAGGTTTAAGCAAGCTCTTCAAGATTATTAGGAGGTTAACTTCATTTAATTTTACATGGTTAAAGTTTTAAGTGTTGTTGTGAGGATGGTTTCTGTAGGAAATTTTGGGTTTAGATTTCTTATAAGAAAGAGGGTGATTGTTGGTGCGTCTTGCAAATTTTTGAGTGTGTGAAGCATGATTTACCATTGTTAAAGAGATCTTGGTACTTTAGATGGAAATACGAGTTATGCAAGTTGGCTGTTAGGGTATTTTTTTTGGTTGTATGAGTTGATTTTCTTTAACAACATAGTGATATAAGCAAGAAATGGGAATCTGGGTTCAACTGTTGATTGGATAAGCTTTGGTGTTACTGTAATTTAAGGGAAGAGCTTAACCCCATCATTTTGACAATTCCTTGTGTTTCTATTGGAAAGGAAATTTGTAGATGTTTTATTGATTGGAGTATAAAGTTATACTTAAAAAGAAAGTGTGGTTTTCAATAGGGTGTTTTATCTCTTTGGTTTGTATATACAACGGAATTGTGAGTAATCAGGTGAAGGGTATTTTGTTATAAAGTTGGAAGAGTTGCTCAAGAAGAAAAGATTGAAGTATTTCCAAGTGAGGAGGATATTAGATGTGATGTAATAAAATTTTGAGTTACAAAGTCGTGGTGATCCTTTGTAGGAATGTGTACTTAGAAGTGTTTGACTTCATGGTCTTTTCTTATCTTGGGGGTGAATAGATGTATCAGTTTACATCCAGGAATAAGAGTGCGATGGATATAGTGAAATGGAGTTAAAGTATCTATATTAGAGTTTAAGGTTAGGATAAGTTATACGGTATCATCATTAATTATTTCGGCAAAGCTGAGTAAGGAGTTCGATCGATTGGGTTTATTGATAATCCAAGAAAGAGAGTTGAAAGTTTGGTTGAGTGTGTTTAACGTGTAAAAAGGTCAAGAGTAAACATAAGAGATTTGTTGGGTTATCACAACCTCTAAAAATTCTAGTGTGGAAGTGGAATGACACTTCCATGGATTTTGTGTTGGATTGCCACATAGAAGAGCCAATAATGATACTCTTTGGGTCATCCTGGATAAATTGACGAAGTGGACAAGGTTTATTTCAATGATTTGTAAGCGCGATATGGAACAACTTGCTCGTGTTTATATTAAGTACGTGATCCGTTATCACGGAATACCTCGTACTATTGTTTCCGATCGGGACACTCGATATTTGTCACATTTATGGAAATCACTATTGTTTGCATTAGGGACCACCCTCCTTCATATTATGTCTTTTCATCCAATGACCGATGGTCAGACAGAACGTGTCAATCATATACTCGAGGATATGTTGAGGGTGATAGCCATGGAATGGCAAGATTCATGGGATGAACATTCGTATCTAGTAGAGTTCTCTTATAATAGCAGTTATCACGCTACAATTCAAAGGGCTCTTTTTGAAGCACTTTACGATCGTAAATGTCGTAGCCCTGTGAGTTGGGAAGATTTTACTGAATCTATCACCTTAAGACCTGAGATCCTTGTTAAAATGTCTGAGCAAGTAAAGTTAATTCGGTAGAAAATGAAGGCGGCCTAGGATAGACAAAAATCGTACGCCAATCTCCAACGTCGGCCTAATGAATTTGAAGTGGGCAACAAGGTTCTACTTCATAAGTCCCCAATGAAAGGAGTAGTTCGCTTTGGTGCTCGTGGAAAGTTAAGCTCATGTTTCATAGGTCCTTATGACATTTTGGAGAAAGTAGGGAAGTTAGCTTATCGATTAGCATTGCCAAATGCTCTAAATAAAGTGCACGATCTTTTTGACATTTCTCAGTTGAAACGTTATGTCGCTGCTTCTTCTCATGTATTAGATCCAGAGCCGTTAGAACTGGATGAGAGTCAAACCTATGACGAACAGCCTGTTCGGATATTGGATAAGAAAGTCCGTAGTACACGTCGGAAGGTTATCATAATGGTTAAAGTATTATGGTCCAATCATCGGTCACAAGAGGCAATCTGGGAGACAGAAGATTCCATGCGAGAGGGTATCCTCACCTTTTCTCTTAGGTTAGTAAGTTACGGGGATGTAACTTCTTTAAGAGGGTAAAAGGCGATAGGAATTCGCGCGATTCATGTTTTTGGTTATTTTGTGTATGTGTGTATAGTGATTAACTTTGTTTTACTTGTTTTGTGGTTATGTGTGAACTTATTTTCGTGTTATGTTAAGTTGTGGTTTTGGGGTCAAAACCTTTTTAAGGGGGGTAGTCTGTAACACCCCGATATTTTTCCCCGATATATTTAATAATTTACTAGTAATATTATTTCTATATAAATATATTTTTTTTATTTAATATTGGGCTTGTTCATGAGATTTCAATCCTTTTTGGTAATTAGAATTATTTTGGGCCCAAACTTTTTCCTTAACCCATCTTGAATTTTCCAAATAAAAAAAAATAATAATAATATAAGCGAAATGTCAAGGGTATTAAAACCTTAATAATCCAAAATATAAATTACAAAAGGGAATTTGTATTTAACACTTTGTTGATGATAAAATTGAAATTACAAATAACAAAACTAATTTACTTGAAGATTTCTTTGTAACGACAACCGTTACCCGGAAACCCGATACTTGTTGTAGGCGTGTAATCACTTTCCTTTTGTGATATTTCCCCCCACAAAGGTACTTGATTTGATATTTGGATATTCACAACGAGATACAAACAACACAATATACTCTTAGTACTTAGAGTATATCACTTAACAACAATGTGTTTGGGAATTATAAGAAATGAAGCTCGAAACAAGAGTTAATTACTCTCTTGGAAAGAACACAAGCAAATGAGAATATAAGACTAAGAACTCAGAAAAAGGTGTGTAGCATTCCACTCATCATCAACCCTATTATACTACAAGAGTATAACCTAAGGGTCATGACCCAATTAATCACCATAATGAGCATATTGATGATTATCACAATCAATGCCATTAATCAATGACATTCATGAGCATTATTCACCATAATAATCCATAATAACATCAGAATTATTGTTGAATTAGTATAGGAATCCAATGCCATTAACTTAAAGATTAGAAAATAACCCAACGGTCATATCAGAAGAAAAAACCGACTCAGCTTTTGCTCCAAACCCAGGAAAGCCGAGTCGGCTTTTCCTGCTGGACAAATGGGATTTTCCAGAACTTAAAGCCTAGTCGGCTTTAGGTTCCCACACATGGACTGCCGAGTCGGCTTTTCTTACTGACTCGGTTTGCCAA
The DNA here is from genome assembly GCA_019425755.1 of Amaranthus cruentus. NCBI lineage: Eukaryota > Viridiplantae > Streptophyta > Magnoliopsida > Caryophyllales > Amaranthaceae > Amaranthus > Amaranthus cruentus. The sequence continues at coordinate 12,212,357 of CM033462.1, read as the reverse complement.
CTTCCTTTTGTCCTATAGTTTGAATCCCTTTTGGACCTTGTAATTTAATACATACTGTCCCACTACTTTAGTAGTACTTAGTGATTATAAACCTAGGATTATTAGACACTAAATGTTCAACAAAGGGTTGGCCGGCCCTATGGGTACTCTTGGTGGAGTTTGTAACTCCCTTACAGTAATTAGAAGATCGAAGAATTTATCCCATATAATTAACCTCTCTTAATTCCTTAATCACTTCTTACTTTTGCATTCCTTCATTTCTAAAGTTTCAAAAAAAAATTCTCTCAAAATTTCTCCTATTTCACATACCTAACTCCATTATCCTCCATCATTCGGTGTTTTTCCTTTACAATTGTGAGTATAATTCTTAATCTCTGTTGATTCTTAAGTTTTAATTTAAAGTTCTATGATTTATGTTTAATCTATGATTTAAAACTCATGTATGATTTTGTGATGTATTTTTCTATCACTACTAAAAAACATGGAGTTTCTTGACGCTTTATTTTAGACGCTTGGCTAACCGTCTAAAAAAAAAACGGAGCTTTTAGACGCTTAATTTTCGACAGTATAATGCGTCTAAACTACTGATACAAAGCGTCGAAAAAAATAAAAAAAAAAATGTAAAATCTTACCGCCTATTAGATTACCCAAAATTTTCAAAACTGAAAACCCGCATAAAAAAAACCAAACAAGGCTTCTCCTTCTCCCTCTCCCTCAAACTGCTCTCCTCTCTAAACCCTAACTCCCACCGCACACTCCTGTAAGATTACCGGCACAGCTTCTCCCACCGGCGGCGCTTGTCACCTCCCCCTCCACCGGCGGCCGGCACAGGACACAGACAGTACCGGCGACTTTCTGGAACCTTCGCTGTATTGTACTGCATCAGGTACGTTTTTGAATTTGCTTTTTTTTTCTTTTTTTTTTCTTGAAAAGTTCAATACTTTGATTGAATAGATTTTCTGCATTTAGACCTCCTATTTATTAAAGCACAAAAGCTTAACATTTGATTCACTCTTTCTAGTATTTTTTTGGAGATTATCAAAAAAAATTTCTGAATTTCAGTATAAACATGTGCAGATCATTTTCTTGGTCTTTTTTTTGTTTCCCTTCATTTAAGAACACTAATTCATGGGATTGTGGATGTGGGTGTGTTTTATGCTTCATTTATTTGTTGGGATTTACCAAAAGATTGCATTTTTTGTTGCTTAGAGTTGTTTAAAAGTGATTAAGCTTTATCTACTTCTAATTTAGGATGTGGGAATTATCCTTGAACCTCAGAACTTCATGGAGTTGTGGTTACTGTTGTTTAGTGTTGGTCGAATTTCAGTTTAGTTTTATTCAAAGCTTGATGTGGGAATTATCCTTGAAATTGAAATTGAAAGTGATTAAGCTTGTTGGGTTTTACTAAAGATTGCATTTATTGTTATCTTGTTTTTTAAATTGATGGGTATTGGGCATTTCTAAGAGGGGAGTGAATGTAAAAATTTGTTTTGTTAGTGGGTTTTATGCTTCATGTATATGTAATTTAAGCTTTGAATAACAAATTATCATGTATTAATCTGTTAGAAGTAGTTTTGGTCGAATTTCTGAGGTTCAAGGATAATTCCCACATCTTAAATTATCATGTATATGTATATGTAATTTGTTAGTGTTGTTTAGTTTTGGTCGAATTTCAGTTTCCCCCAATTTGTAATTTAAGCTTTGAATAACAAATTATCATCTTTTTAGAATTTCTTATTTAATTGATGGGTATTAATCTGTTAGGTGTTAATGTGGGTATTTAATTTTCTTTTGTGGGTATTTTAAGCATGAAAGTTGAATCCAACTTCTTAGAACATGAAAGAAGTAAAAAAACATTCTTTATCTATTTTTTTGTTCTTGTTGGGAAATTTGTGTTCATATGATACTTAAATTTCAGCATTTTTTAATGAGTTTCATATGTTTTTATGCATTTGTTTGTAATGTTAGTAGAGTTGGAAGAGTAGGTAATGTGATTAGGACATCTGATCTTAGTTATTTTTGTTGCACTATCTATTAAACTAGTGTTTTATATCCTGTAATCCCTAATTCCATTATTTGTTAATTGTATGCATATGGAACTTTTTAAACTTACTATTATATATAATGCATAGGATGTCTCAATATATTGATAAGAGTTGGATAAATAAACCAAGAAATTCAGAAGCTTATATGAAGGGGGTTAGTGACTTTATGGAATTTGCAAAGAAAGGGACACAAAATGGTTTCATTAGATACCCTTGTTGCAAGTGTCAAATTGATAGAAAAAAAATCTTACCACTAGAGGAGGTTGAACGACACATTTTGTTTAAAGGGTTTTATAAAGAATACAAGGATTGGATATTTCATGGACCTATGACTGTTGCAGAGAATGTGTGTAATCAAATAGGGATTCCATTTATAGCTTCCAATGGATCAGAAAACTTAGGTCAAGATGATATATCAGGATTACTTCGAGATGCTTTTGGGTCAAATATTTTAGGTGGTCCTGAGTTTGGTGGTGAACATAATGATGAGGGGTTAGTTAATGAGACAATAGAGGAACCTAAATTTCAATATGAATCTGATGAATTTCCTACACAACAACCTGATGTGAATTCTTCTTTTGAAGAAGTCAAATTTAGCAAGCTTTATGAAGCTTCCAATGAACCTCTTTATGAAGGTTGTACTTCCTTTTCAAAACTATCATTCCTCTTGCACCTTTTTCACCTTAAGTGCTTGTTTAAGTGGCCGGATAAATCATTTTCAATGTTGATTGATCTTTTACTTGATGCATTTCCCCAAATAAAAAATTTTCCTTCTTCATACTACCAAGCCAAGAAATTGATCATGGATTTAGGTTTGGGATATGAAAAGAACCATGCGTGCCCTAATGATTGCACATTATATTGGAGTGAGATGGCTGGGATGGATTCTTGCCCTAAATGTTCTTGTTCAAGATGGAAGAGTGAAACAGATAAGGGTAAGGTTCCAGCAAAGGTGATGAGATATTTTCCTTTGATACCTAGATTACGAAGGATGTATATGTCATCTAAGATATCTAAGGACATGAGATGGCATGATGAATGTAGAAATAACGATGGAGTTCTTAGACACCCGGCTAATGGACAAGCATGGAAGGAATTTGATGTTCGATATCCAGGGTTTTCCAATGATGCTCGTAGCGTTAGACTTGGACTTGCTAGTGATGGGTTCAATCCTTATCGTCTAATGAATACAACCTATAGTACATGGCCAATAATTTTAATTCCTTATAACTTACCTCCATGGTCGTGTATGAAACCATCTTCATTTATTTTGTCGATGCTCATTCCTGGCAAAGAAGGGCCAGGAAATAATATTGACATTTATATGCGTCCATTGATACATGAGTTGAATTTGTTGTGGAAAGGTGTCAATGCTTTTGATTCGTACACTAATGTGAATTTCAAACTTCAAGCAGCTTTAATGTGGACAATTAACGACTTTCCAGCTTACGCCATGTTATCAGCATGGAGTACTAAGGGTTATAATGCTTGTCCAGAGTGTAATTATGCAACACCCTCTACCCGAGTCGGAAATAAGATATGTTTTATAGGACATCGTAAATGGTTACCTAGAGATCATCCTTTTAGATTTCAAACTAGTTTGTTTGATGGGACTGAAGAACATGGTAGTGCTCCTTCACCTATGACTGGCTCTGATGTTTTAAGAGAGCAACAAACTTTAGAGCATGAGTATGGGAAAATTCAAAAGTCATGTAAAAGAAAGAAAAAAACGACAATTCATAGGTGATATTGATGTCAATGATCCTAAGATTCTTTGGACTAAGAGGAGTATATTTTTTGACCTTCCTTATTGGGAGCACAATATTCTTCGTCACAACTTAGATGTCATGCATATAGAGAAAAATGTGTGTGATAATCTACTTGGAACTTTGATGAACATGGATGGAAAAAGTAAAGATGATGAATTTGCTCGCATCTTTTTTGAAAATAGAAACGTGAAGCCACATTTTTGGCTACAACGTCATAGTGACAATGAATTCATCATGCCACTCGCACCCTATTGTATGACTGGGGCAGGTAAAGAGTCATTTCTACATGTTTTGGCAAGTATTAAATTTCCTGATGGATATGGCTCAAACCTTTCAAGATGTGTGAACTTGAAAAACAAGAAGCTAATGAATCTTAAGAGTCATGACAACCACATATTAATGCAAGATATCCTTCCAATAGCATTGAAATCATCTCAAGCCTCCACAGTTATTGATCTTGTTGATGATCTGTCATTATTTTTTAAGTCTCTTTGTGCCAAGGAAATTGATCCTAATTATCTTGATGCTTTACAATCCAAGATAATAGACGTCTTGTGTCGAATGGAGATTGAATTCCTTCCTCCGTTTTTCACTATCATGGTTCATTTGTTAATTCATCTTGTCAAGGAGGTAAAACTCGGAGGACCTGTTCACTATAGATGGATGTATCCAATTGAAAGGTATAGATAATTTGACATTGCACTCCTTAATTTTTTTAGAACTTATTACTTTTATTAATAACAATGTTCTCTTTTTTAAAGGTACTTAGCCCATCTTAAAACATTTGTGAGAAATAGAGCTCAGCCAGAAGGTTCTATTGCTGAGGGTTATATTCTTGAGGAAACAATTACCTTTTGCTCAAGATATTTAGAAGGTGTAGAAACACTTTTTAATCGACCACGTCGCAACGATGATGATAATGAAAATGCATCTAGTTATTTGTTCAATTCTTGTGGTCGATCAATTGGGGAGGTGAAAGTGATTAATTTGAACCATAAAAGCAAGATGCAAATACATCGTTATGTGCTAACACAATTTCAAGAGTTGCTTCAACCATTTGAAAGGTAAGTGCGTAGCTTAGGTATCATATTATTGAACAAATTTAAACTATTTAGAATTATGGTAACACTTGTATATTATTTTTATTTAATCGCATAGAATTCTTATCTCAAAAGCAAAGGGAAAATCATAGAATTGTTGTTACTAATGATTTGTTGATTAAATGGAAGTTGGAGGAATTTCCAGATTGGCTTAAGTTGCAGGTTATTGATTTACAAATTTTATCAACTAAACGATTTGCAGATTATACATTTTATTGATTCATTCACTTAAAACAATATATTTTACGTAGGTACCAAATATCGATGAGGCCGATCCCGAAGGAAGATTGTTGATAGCATTGGCTTGTGGTCCAAGCCCATATGCTAAAAGAATGAAGGGCCATATGATGAATGGTTTTAAGTTCAAAACATTTGCTAGTGAAAGAAGTCGTAGAACTCAAAATAGTGGTGTCATGGTGGAAGCCGATGGAAATAAATACTATGGACGATTAACAGATATACTCGAAGTTGACTACCATGGATCTTATAAAGTCGTGGTTTATCGTTGTGATTGGATAGACATAGTAACAGGGATAGAATATAGTGGTTCTAGAACTCGAGTGAGCTTTTCAAAGTTGATTCACACTGGCCGATATCTAACGGATGAGCCGTTTATTATTTCTAGTCAAGCAACACAAGTATTTTATGTTAAGGATAAATCAAAAAATGGTTGGCATTATGTAGTTGAAACTAAGCCTAGGGACTTGTTTGAAGTTTGATGTAATCAACTATTTATGTGTATTATCAGATGTGATAATCTGTTTGATCTTAATCTATTTGATCTTTCTTAGTGTTTGCTCTCCTATCTTATTTTTAATTTATGATCATGATATATTTACCATGTTTTATTTGAATGCCTTGTTTTAAATTTCTGATAATTATATATTCTCATCTTTTCGTTGTCATTACAGGTTTCATCATCGTGAAATGAAGGCTTTTCGAGGTAAAGCTACAACGATCAATGCTGAAAATTATGCTCAAGTCAAACAAGAGGCTTATGCAAACCAAGCTCATAATACTAATTTCGGACCTTTTCAACCCAAAAAGTTTATTGATACTCCAACAAAAGATCCCAATACTAGCTTGGTACCTACAGTTACCAAGAAGCATGGTCCCAAAGCTCTACCTCTTGATAAGAGGATCTTGTCTCGAACCATCAAGACTTCACTTAATACTCCAGCACAAGATCCCGCTACTAGCTTGGTACCTACAGTTACCAAGAAACATGATCCCAAAGCTCTACCTCATGATAAGAGGATTATGTCTCGAACCTTAACGACTTCATTTAATACTCCAGCACAAGATTCCGCTACAGTTACCAAGGAACATGGTCCCAAAGAGCAAGAGGAGCCTTCAAAGAGCAAAGATGTTGTTGAAGAGACATGTAAGGGAAATGAAGATCCAAAAGAGCAAGATGAGCCTACAAAGGAAATGGAGATAAAACTTCCCGGAAAAAGAAAACAAGTGTGGAAGCCAGGGGATAATGTTCATTGGAAAGAGAATATAGATGTGGATCCAGATGAGGTTGTCCAAGTAGAAGGTATACTTACTTGAACGATCATAATATGCATATATCATATGAATTGTGTATTTTTAATTAATTGCTTTTTTGATTGATCAGAGATAACAGAGAATGAACCTCCAAAATTAGGAATAATGGAGGGGACAATAGTTTCTAAGCATGTTTGGTGCTTACCATCAGGAAGAAGGATCATTGTTCATTTTAATGAATATGGTCAACCAATTAGAAGGGGGGGACTTGTACTTGTTCATTTTTTGTCTGAATTGTCAAAGGATGGAACCTTTTGTCCACTTGGAGCACAAAATTGGAAGCGTGTTGATGATCATTACAAGCAAAGGATCATTAAAACGGTTTGGGTATGCATATAACTTTCTTTATTATTATAATTTGGTATGAATACTCTTACTATATGCTTATTTGACAAAGGAGATTCTTACCATATATATAGGATAAATTTGTGTTACTTGATACGAAAGAGATACATCGAATGGTATTGTCACATATAAATATGAAGTGGAAACAATACAAGTGGGAGCTTCAAAAACGCTATTATCAGCCTAATGTGTCAAAAGAGAAGATTATTGAGAATATGCCCAAAAATGTGATAAAAGAGCAATGGATTAGCTTGGTTTCTTACTGGGCCTCAGAAAAATTCAAGGTATTTGTAATAGTGTATTATAATAAATTTATCATAAATTTAAGTTTTATATTTACTGCAGAGGAGGCGTCCGCGTGGGCGTAAGGAAGGCATTCGGCAATGAGTGCGTTGCTACTCAATCCAGAACGATGCCATCACTTGATGAAGTAGAGAAACTACTCAAGGAAAAAATCACAGCCGAAATCACAGCCGATGTCACAGCCAATGTTAGAGCACAAGTGACAAAGGACGTTCTCGACAAGTTGGCATCGCTGTTGCAGAAGATAGGAGCACCCACTGTTTACTTGGCAAATTTGATTGCCGAAGACCAGCAAAGTCAACATGGGGATCCTAAGGCTTCGGTGGAGCCATCACCCGAGCCCGTTACCCCCGTAGCACACCAGCCCACTCATACCCGTAGCACACCCGAGCCACAAAATCCCACACCGGAGACTATGAACTTTGTTGCTCAGGTTCCGGAACCTTTTCCCGAGCCAGTGGTAAATGTACATATAGTTTTTAAATGTATAAGCGCGTATTTATTTAAATTGCAATGTGTTTTTATTATGATGTTAATTGTACTAAACGACAAAATTTTCAGGAGGCGAGTCCTTGCTCTCTTTTGCTGCCTCAATTAGGCATTGCTCGTGGTGGCGACTTAACTGAGGTTGCATAAGGTATGGCGCAACCAACCCATAAGGGGCAAACAGTGCATTCAATGCCTGTTACAAGTGGCCACATTAGTGTGACGGTGGAAACTATCATAAAGGGGTTCGAAGATTTCTCACTTCCGGTTCCAATGCCAGAATGGACCCTTGAGAAACTATCGGACGCCCAAGGTAGTTTCGTCACATGGCCATATGTTTGGGTCCGATTCACTGCTAAGGTAATAATCTTTTGTATTATCTTATTTGTTTTTATTATTTCAATTCCGTGATTATTACACTAATTTAATTGTATAAATTGAAATAGGAAAAGAGTTCAAAGGGCTCTAAGAGAGAGATCGGTTCCTCATCGTCGGTGGCAATCACTCCACTCTTGACTGATGAGGAGCTTAAACATCTCTCTCCAGATTGCCTGTGGCTGCACAAAGGTGCACCTCGCATGCGTGAGGAGGACCCAATTATTCTACCCCTGAGCACGGAACAATTCTGCTTTGTCGAGGAGCCTAGCATCATTATTGGGCGTAGTGACATTGGGCAATTTTTGCGATGGGAGATGTTGAATATCGCCCTTATCCATGTCTACATGATGTATGTGATGTTCTTATCTTACAATTTAGGTTTTATTGTTTAATTGTTTTAATAATCGAATTACTGACAAAATTTTCTTATTCGTGAGTTTAGAGCGGCTTACGAGGATTTGAATTGCCTCGAACCTCCAATAAAATTTGGATGGTTTGATCCTGAGTCGATTTCGGGTGGTAAGAGTAACACTGATCCAGATGATGTCAAAGCATACGTTGAACGTGCTCTGAAATATTCATTTGCATCTAAACACACGTTCATTCTGGTCCCATACTATGAAAGGTGATTAGTTTTACTTTTGAAATTGAACTTATATTTTGATTTTTACTTATGTTCACCTAATCTCTATCTTGTTGATTTAAAATCGTGGTTTTTGTAGTGTGCATTGGATACTTTTAGTCATATGTCCTATAGCGAATACGGTGCACGTCTTCGACTCATTACATAAAGGACAAGCCATGCCTCGCAACATAAAATTCAAAGCTTTGTTGAATGCGTAAGTTTATAAATTGTCAACCAATTTCATTTAAGTGTTATAATAAATAGTAATAAATAAATATTTATTCTTTCCCCATGTGTTTCAGTGCTATAAAGAAAATGCGTGGGGAAATGGGATCTGCTGTGAGAGCCACATACCCGAAATGGAGAGCAGTAAAGGTACATATAACACTATTTGGTATAGATTATTGTGTTGAATTAGTTAGAATTGAAAACAATTGTCAAATGATTGAAATTAAGTGTTAAGTTGCGTTTTTAAGTGTTTTGAAGGATTTTTGTCACTTTCGCGCGTAAAATAGCTTAAACTTAGTTTGTTATACAGGAAACTTGGCACACAACACTATTTGGTATATATTATTGTGTTGAAGTTGTTAGAATCGAAAATAATTGTCATATGCTTGAAATTAAGTGTTAAGTTGCGTTTTTAACGGTTTTTAACGATTTTTGTCACTTTCGCGCGTAAAATAGCTTAAACTTGGTTTGTTATGTACGAAACTTGATACACAACACTATTTGGTATATATTATTGTGTTGAAGTAGTTAGAATCGAAAATAATTGTCATATGCTTGAAATTAAGTGTTAAGTTGCGTTTTTAACGGTTTTGAACGATTTTTGTCACTTTCGCGCGTAAAATAGTTTAAACTTGGTTTGTTATGCACGAAACTTGGTACACAATACTATTTGGTATATATTATTGTGTTGAAGTTGTTAGAATCGAAAATAATTGTCATATGCTTGAAATGAAATGTTAAGTTGCGTTTTTAACGGTTTTGAACGATTTTTGTCACTTTCGTGCGTAAAATAGCTTAAACTTGGTTTCTTATACACGAAACTTGGCCCACAACACTATTTGGTATATATTATTGTGTTGAAGTAGTTAGAATCGAAAATAATTGTAATATGCTTGAAATTAAGTGTTAAGTTGCGTTTTTAACGGTTTTGAACGATTTTAGTCACTTTCGCGCGTAAAATAGCTTAAACTTGGTTTTTTATGCACGAAACTTAGCACACAACACTATTTGGTATATATTATTGTGTTGAAGTTGTTCGAATCGAAAATAATTGTCATATGCTTGAAATTAAGTGTTAAGTTGCGTTTTTAATGGTTTTTAACGATTTTTGTCACTATCGCGCGTAAAATAGCTTAAACTTGGTTTGTTATGCACGAAACTTGGCACACAACACTATTTGGTATATATTATTGTGTTGAAGTTGTTAGAATCGAAAATAATTGTCATATGCTTGAAATGAAATGTTAAGTTGCGTTTTTAACGGTTTTGAACGATTTTTGTCACTTTCGCGCGTAAAATAGCTTAAACTTGCTTAGTTATGCACGAAACTTGGCACACAACACTATTTGGTATATATTATGTGTTGAAGTTGTTAGAATCGAAAATAATTGTCATATGCTTGAAATTAAGTGTTAAGTTGCGTTTTTAACGTTTTTGAAGCGTTTTTAATTTGGCACTAACATATATAATATGTTTTTAATAGTGTTTTCAACAAAAAAATAGCATTTACTGCGGCTACTACGTGCTTAACTTTATGGAAGATATCATAGAAACCGTGAAAAAACTCGGGGTTGAAAGTATTGATTCCGTAAGTATTTATTATGTTTTTAAATTATAATATTATAAATATTTATTAGAAAATCTATAATATATATGTACTAACTTTTTAATAATTATTTCTTTTAATACGTTGATTATATACGACACTCCAAGGGGAAACACGCGAATTGACGGAAACGGAAATACGCGAAGTGAAAGACAAAGTTGCCGTGTATATTTCTAATTTATGTTGGTAGCTTATGTTTCGTAGTGGTGTACGTTAAGTTTATGTATATATATTTGTATATATTATATATATATATTATTTTGGTGATAATTAATGGTGATTATAGCTGGTTTATTATTGTTAAATATTTATTATTTTATAATTAGGATAATATATACAAATATCAATAAAACAAAAAAAAATTAAAAAAAAAGATCACTATTGGCTACGGTTTTGGGCCTCACGACTAATAGTGTGCCTAAATGGTTTCGAAAACACACTATTAGTGCTGACAGGCCAAAACCACGACCAATAATGTATTTTTCTGCGTTTTAACCTAGTGGAACCAAATCAACCATTTATGACTTGACTAAATTTATGACTTGACTAAAACATGTCCATTAAAAAGAATTCACAACAATCTTATAAATGATATGCCAAGAGTACATCAGCTCTATATGTTGTCAAATAAGAGGCATTACCAACTTCATCAACAAATACAAGACAATAACTTTAAGCTCTCGATCTATTTCCTTGTTCATGCGTTAACCTATCATAAATGTTGAAAGCAATGAATCGCTCAACGTTGTTAGACATTTGCTCACATTTTATAGGTAATGGATAAGTGATTCAAATGGGAAACATAAAAGACATTCAAGAAATTCAAGAGAAAAAAAAAATAAAAAAAATTTAAAAAGTAAAAAGAAACCAGAGAATTAGGAGAGATGAATATACCAGTTGAATGGTGGACGGTTGTATTTGAAGAGGAGAAATCTAGGAAACAAAATCAGACAGTAAAAGAAAGTATGATCATCAATCGGTAAAGGAAGGTGGCATAATCAAATAAATCAATTCGTGTGGCGGATGAATGTACCAGTTGATTAGGCTTACCTGTTGATGACGATCTGCAGCAAGGAAGAAAAATGGGTAGAAGGAAAATTTTTTAAAAAAATCGGACTGCAGATTTCGACTCAAAGATGGATACCAAAAAGAATTCAGAAACTTAACATCTCGGTTGTTGGTATTTACGTGTATAAGCCATTCTATTGTCAAAACATTCAAAAATGTTTAGAAGAGCTGCTTCGACATTGCAAGATTTTATAAGAAACCATTGAATATATAAAGGAAATTTTTAGCTTTACAGAAAATAAAAGCTAGAAACCTGAAGTTAATCAATTATCTGAACCTACGCCCCTGACGACCAGCACTAACACCAACCTGACGTCACCAAAATGACTTCATATCCATCAGTGTTGAGCACCTTCAGCTGAAAAGATATAAATTTGTGGATTAAATGGGAGTAAAGCCTAAAGTAAGTCTAACAAGATACAACCCTAAAGAGCTTCGTTGGCTGCGGTTTTAAGGCCACCAAAGGCTGCGGGTTTAGACCCCAACACTTGTAGTAGCAACTGATATCTTGAATAAAAGGCTGCGGTCAAAAAACGCAGCAAAAAAAAATTAAAGGCTGCGATTTTTGGGCAAAACCGCAGCCAATAGTGCATTTTTGAAAAATCAAAAAAGCACTATTGGCTGCGGTTTTGTGGGCAAAACCGCAGCCTTTAATTCATTTTTTTAAAATTTTATTTTTTATTTTTTTAAAATTTTTGTTTGTTTTAATAATAATAAAATATAATTAACAATTAATAATATAGAATAAACAATTAATAATAATAAAATATATATATACATAATTAATTGTATTCTATTACGAGTACTGAGCATGACACATATGTTCGATACTTAAAATATATGCACTATCTTGGAATACAACAAGCTGAAAATCGCCCTGAAGAACTTGCCCAAATGTTTTGCCTGCTGATCTTGAAAGGTAATCACCAATTCTCCACCTACAATTTATCGATCCAGAATTTAGAAAATAATATGTGCACAAGGTAGCAATTGAAAATGTACAGCAGCTATCAATTATAAACATTTACTAGATAAAATGGTTGGTTCTTAGTTCATTATTGATTCAGACAACAACCAAGAATGAAATTGATTATCAATGTAGATTAAATGGAAGTTTACAAGAAAAACAGACATAATGTGTGAAGGCTATAGTTAGCAAATAGACATTTACTAGAACCGATTGTAATATGTAGAAACTTCTTTAAGCATCTTTTAGATGATTAGTTGTTTGAAAACATAAACTAATAGTTGGTTTCTGGTAGTCTGGTAACTAGCTAGAAGTGTTCAAGGCTAAATCATTGCCATCCAAAATAATTCAGTACACCAAGCTTCAACAGCACTATTCCCCCATGGAAAGGAGCTACAAATACATCCCAGCAGGGAAAAGTTAATCAGAAGTACAACTCAACACTTATATCTGACATTTGGTTTTAGTATAAAAGTTGATCCCTTCAATTATATGGTGTCCATTCATTGTTTAAACTAATTATGAAAGAAATCAAAGAACAAAGAATCATTTCCAATGAGCACCAATAAATCTTAAACTTATCTTGGGATGGTCATAAGAAATGTTTCTGTCATATGAAAAATAAAAGTAGATATACTAAGGTAATCTGTTAAAATAAACAACCTAGCTCCAACAATAGTCAAGGTTTCAGGAATGTAATGTTTAAACCACAACAAGTAGATCTTGAAATAAAACAGGTAAAATTAAAATTTATCTACTCCAGTGATTAACTTGGCTAAGATGGATATGTAGAAGAACTCTAGGTGGTTAAAAATTGATGAAATAAGTATGAGAAAGCCCAAAACAGTATTGGAACATTTTCAATTTTCATATCAACCAATCATGTTGAAACAAGTTAATACAATGTTTAATGGTAAGTAAATAAGGAAGCTACCGTTCCCACTACATTGAAATAGACATTGAAAACAGAGATAGAAGTGTACCTGATACTTAGTATGTTGTTGGAGTAGTGGTGAGATTCATAAGCTCCAATAGTAAAATCATCCTGCACCAACAATTAAGGAAGGAATAAATTGTTTTATCACAAGTTTACAACTAATTGATTGATTAACTGTTTGTAATAAATTGAAAAGCCGTAGCTTCACCAATACACAATTCTTTCAACAAGACAATAGATGCAAATAACCTCCACCACAAGACACACTTTAAAAATGAGCATAACTTCAGACCATACATAGGAATACTCTAACAAATTAGAAGCACTACCCTAAGCAACAACTCAGCACCTTCAACAATTGAATAACAATGGAAAAGACTAGCCAACTATTTGGCTAACCTGAGATACACATGTGCACGCAGCAAAGCCATTACCTAAAACAATGGCACATCTACGCACAAAGCCAACAAAACATGAGATATTATTACCATTACCTTGGTGACTCTACTTAGTAGATTTGACACTTGCAATTGGGATTAAATTGGTTCAATCAACAGAAAGATTGGGTTGATTCAAGAAAATTCAAACCCATTTCTTCAATTTTGTTACACTTTGATCTCGTATGCAACTTTGATATCATATGCAACTCCAAGGCATAAACAAAAAACCTCATAACTAAAAGCTCATAAATCTCTTTTGTAATAAACACAAAACCTCAACCACATACACAAACAATAACAATATCAAAAATTCAGAAAACAACTACTACAACCCTAATTTTAGAGTTTAAGTCACAAACAAGAATTAAATAAATTTCGCAACATGTAGCAGATTAACCCACAAAAAATATAGTCAATTTCGCAAAATACTTAAAGCGTAATTTCTATGACTACCCACAACAAAATGGGGACAAAATTTCAAATATTAACTCATAATTGATGGTTTTAAACAAGATTATAAAAAAATCAAAATTTCGAAAAATTTCGGTAATATTAACTCATAATTGAAGGTTCTAAACAAGAAACAAAATGGAGATTAACTCACAAACTTGTTCTTTCAAAACCTCAGTGATATCCGTTGCGGGTTCTTTCGAGGCGTGGAGGATTGGAAGTGGATTTCGCATACCTGCTCATCAGACGACCAAAGAATGGAATTGAATTCCTCAAATTCTAGAATAACTGAAAACATGAAATTGCAAATTGGATTTCGAACCTTTATCTTTGAGATAACGGCGACAATCTTCGTGAGTGAGTTGAGAATGTCGTCTTCAGTGAGTTGGTGTCTTCGTTTTGATCTGATTTTTGTAGAACTGGCAGAGAAAAGGAATTAAGGAATAGAGGGAGAAAACCCTAATATTAAAGATGGGTTATTGGCTGCGGTCAACAAGAAAACCGCAGCCTTTGACCAATTTATTTTGATCTGATTTTTTGAGACTCTTATTGGCTGCGGTCAAAGATAAAAACCGCAGCCTTTGTTAAATTTTTTTTTTCCTAATTTTTATTGCTCATATTAGCTGCGTATACCTACAAACCGCAGCCAATGAGCAGCAACCAATACGTTTTTTTCCACTAGTGGTTGTAAGTTCAATCATCTGCGACCTTTATAATGAAAAGATTTAGCATTCAATAACAATATGTTTTTTCAACATAGCCTTATGTCACGAGTCCCAGAGGAAGACACCCCCAAGGCCATCTGGCCATGTCCCCGGTATATATTCTAACTTCAACCTCACCATAAAATGAGTTAACACACTTGAACCCTTCACTACCTTTAAGAAAATAAAGACAGAAAAGTAAATTATGAAATATTCGCAAAAAGTAATTCCAAAAAATTTAAAATGAAAATAATTAGTTTGATATTCATCAATATTCAACAACAAAATAGCATTTTCAAAGCAACTAAAAGATGTGATGTTGCACATCTATTGGTTAGGATATAATTAACCTAGCCTTGACTATGGAGTAACAAAATAGACTCTACATCTACACCATCACCTCCAATAATTGCCACATATACTATATATATAAAACAATTAAATTTGTGAGCAAGTGAAAATTATGATGAAACTTAAATCTTGTTTACTTCGCCTAATTTTTACTAATTTAACTAAAGTTTTACCAATTATAAATGATTCACATTAATTTAAAATGATTTTTACCAATTATAACTGATTGTACAAAATGTAATTGATTTTTTTTATGGTGAACTAAACAGCGACTTAATCAATTAGTCGAGTATATTGTACTCATTTAGCTCAAGCTATCAAAAACTGTAGAATTTTGCATAATATTGGGCTATTTCAAAAAGAGTAACAACGACAAATTTTAGAACATCCAAATCATACAATCTAAATTTGTAAAGAGAAGGATGAAAATGCAAATATACTATTACATCCCCAAATATTACTACATTTGTCATTGTCATTCTCATAGCTCCTATAAACGAATGAATTTTCATATAAATTATCAGTTTCAAGATTCCAAATCAGAAAAACAAGAAAACCTCAACAATGATATGGCTACAAATAGAACCAATGTAGCGTCCATGTAACATTTCAAAACCGTATATGCTATGTGAAAAAAATACCGGCACAAGATTCCGAGTTATTATTTACCTTACAATACTTCAAGCACTTCGCAACCATGTTTAAAGCGACTAACAAGAAACATGTCTATAAAAATGGCGATTGACAACATTATGCACTACTCCACATGATTCTCCTACCATTTTCTCCATTTGTGAATACCACTCACTAATGCGTGTGTCCTCTACAATGTCTCTGCCAGATTGTAGGTTTCATATTGGTCTCAGAACACTAAACACAACAAGATCAGCTAGATTACGTTTTGAACCACCTATTACAAGCAGATTCACACTAACCAAAACTTCATATACACGTGGATTGTTAATTTTCAAGAAACATATCAATCTATGTCACTCAAACTCTTCATTTTATTTAAGTATTCATGTTGGGACCTCAATACTCAAACGTGGATAGTACAGTTTAACACTTCATTTTTGACAATAAAAATAACCATCATCAAGATTCCATGTTTTAACCAAAAAAAAAACTTAAAACCCATATCACTAAAACCGCATTTCCAAACCAACCCATATAAAAATCAAACAACCCACAAATATCCAAAACAAAAAGAAAATAATCCAAAGTAAAAAACTTAAATAAAAATATGAAAAATCAAGCTTAATGCCAAAAGCATGAGAAAGAATTTCAACATACCAATGTACCCAGTTTTTGGAGTGAGCTACCATTGAAGCGAAGAATAATAGTGCATCCGGGTAAAATTCTGACGAAAACTAACAACAATTGTGATGCAGAATCATCTTCTAATTTAGACAATTTGGTAAAATTCAATTTTAAGAACTTTTTCAATTGAGTTAATATTTTGATTTCACCCCTTCATCACATTCATTCAACCCCTAAAATACCTAGGAGACTGAATGAACAAAATCAGAAACCAACATCATCAAAATCAAATCTGGGTTTTTTTGTAGCTTGCTTTACATTTCAAAATCAGATAAACTGAATGAACAAAATCAGAAACCAACATCATCAAAATCAAATCTGGGTTTTTTGTAGCTTGCTCTACATTTCGAAATCAGATAAAAAAATTCTTGGAAAACATTACCTTGTTCAGATTGTGAGAAAAAAAAAAATCAAATCTGGGTTTTTCTAGTTTGTTTTACATTTCGAAATCTGATAAAATTCTTGAAAATAATTACCTTGTTTGAACAAAACCCTTCTCAGTGTTGTTCAGTAGAAGACTGAATGAACAAAAAAATTCTGGAAGTAAAATTCTGGAAATGCTTTAGATTATTGAATTGGTGAAATGGTGTAATGAGTGAAAATTCTGGAAATGGTGAAATGGTGTGTTGAAAGACAGCAAAAGGAGGAGAGAAGGAAAGGTGTAAAAAAAAGTCAAATAAACAGTAGAATTACTGTTCATCGATGAACAGTTCTCTTGCCTAGCAAACATTTTATAGTTAGAGGATTCATTCATTTTCTACAAAAAATACATTTGACAAGTATATAGGGTTTTCAAGCAAACATCCTCTACAATTAATTCATGAATAAACAACTACATTATTATTATCATTGCAAATAACAACTACATTTGACATATTTTTAGAATTTAAGTATAAATGACACTAGATTTAACCATCACCAAAAATACTTCAAAAACCACAAAATGACTAATAAGTTTAAAATAATAAGTACCTTAATAAGATGTAGATCACAAAGGAGTAGTAATTTGCAAGTTTAGTAACCTGCATTTATGAAAATGTGAGTTTGAAGTGCAAACCCTAAAATTCGAAAAAAAAATAAAAAACAAGAAAAATGTACCTAAAGTGAATAGCAAGATGGAAGACCTAATTAGTATAAGGCACTAGGAATTTGATGAGGTTCTTTGCAAGATTGAAGTTGCTTTTAATGGTGGAAAGAAGATGGAGGATTTCGTGATCTTAGGGCACTGCTTGAATAAAAGGGTGAAATGAGGAAGAAAGGGAATTGTGATATTTAGGGCCGTGTTATCTCGCTGTTACTAACAGCGAGTTTACCTTTGACCAGTCAACTACGAAATTCGCTGTTAGTAACAGCAATTTTACCCTTGACTGAAAAATTCAAGCACACTCATATCTCGCTGTTAGTAACAACTTTTATATACCAAAGCTAGGTCTGGATACCAGCACGCTTATTTTTTGATAAAGTTTTGAATGAAGCTTATTTTTTGACTAAACTTATTGAATAATCTTATTTTTTTCAAATTTTCTCAATTTATGTGCGCATTTGCAATATATTTCTTTTTTTTCCTTTTGGACACGAAATTTTTCCCTTTTTCCTTGCTAAATCAATATTACTTTCGGTAAACTATTGTCATAGTACTTGGCTTGGGGTTATACTATTTATACCTTAATACAACTAGTATAGTTATAAGGCATAAATTCTTGTATGCTCTAAATTATCCAAGGTGTTTTTTTGAAGGAGAGTGATACATTTTGCTTACTGGGATTTTTGTTATATTCTTTTTTTAAAAGTTTTTTGATCGTGACAATGTCAAATGCTAGAGTTTGGCGAGTGGAATTGTAATACTCAAATATAGCCCCGGTTTTGTACTAAAACAACGACTTTAGATTTTAAAACCTCCATTTTCAGGCACATGAAGCCATTGGTAAAAAATAGATTGGAAATATAGGCGTAAATTATACGCAAAAGAAGAGAAATTTGAGGAGAAAAATAGTGTTAAAAGCCATTACTATCCCTGATGTCTGTATCCAAATTCCAAACCAATAACAAAAATTATTTTGTTTTCCGACTAATATTAATAACACATTCAACCACACTATTAGCTTCACATTAGTTTTCTACAGGATGAATACACATAAACTTACTACGATAGTATCAACTCACAATACCTGTGTAAGGTAGAAAATGTAGGAGTATATGAAGGCCAAAGGGACAAGGCTAGGGCATACCCTCAAATTCGAAGTCACTTGTAGCGGAATTTGTTCGACAAGGCTAGGGCATACCCTTGAATGAAACAACATTGTCAGCAATATGAAGCATAGTCATGACATAACTTATACATTTCTGTTAAACTCGAGGGATCTCTTTCACTAGCTAACATATCTCCTTTGCCCTGGATGTTTCGCCTTAAATCAATAACATTTGTGCATAGAAAGACACCATTTATGTACCCTTTGGTGACCATGAAATAATACTCTGATTACTTTTGATAGAAAATTAGCAAAGTGAAAAAAGGTCATTTATATTAAGCTCAAAATCTAGTTTTTCTGGCTTAAATTGCTTTAAACTACACATATTGTTTCTATATACATTGCATTTGCATACCCTAGTATTTCTAGAGTGTTATGGGTTAGAAACTGGACACAAACAAAACATTGATGTTTTGGAATTAAGGCAAGAAAATGAGATACAAGTCTCTGTGTATTATTATTACATTAAAGAAGAGAAAACACTATCATTATATATAGACATGTGAAGTGATGACATGTCACTATTTACAAAACAACCCATATCAACTAAACTAAATAATCAGGTATTAGTAACCGTATGTTCAACATCCCCCCCCCCCCCCCCCTCCCGTAAGCTTGGCGTTGTAGGAAACATCCCAAGCTTGGACATTAAAGGACGGAGTTTAGTAGAAGGCACGATTTTAGTGAGAATATCCGCAGGTTGTTCATGGGTGGAAATGTAACAGAGTTGGAGTAGCCCCTCTAAAACTTTCTCCCGGGTGAAGTGGCAGTCGATTTCGATATGCTTTGTCCGTTGATGGAGGACAGGATTATGGGCTATTTGGAGGGCGGATTGATTATCGCAAGCAAGAGTAACTGGTCTAAGATTCTGAACACCCAACTCTTCAAGTAAGCGGACTAGCCAAGTAACTTCGGATGCCACAGCCGCCATTGCCCGATATTCTGCTTTAGCTGATGACTTAGAGACTGTATGTTGTTTCTTCGACTTCCAGCTCACCGAAGAAGTGCCAAGAAGGATGAGATAGCCCGTGATGGAACGCCTGGGGTCTAAGCATGCACCCCAATCTGAATCAGAATAGGCATGTTGGCGTAGTTGGTCAGAGCCATTGAGAATATAATGCCTTGCCCAGAGGTAGCAGCAACATAATGTAAAGTGTGTTGGAGGGCTTGGTAATGATCCACTATTGGAGACTGCATGTATTGACTAAGTAATTGCACGGTAAACGCTAAATCAGGTCGCGTGTTTGTGAGAAAATTCAACTTTCCGACAAGACACCTATATTCAGTAGCATTAGAATAAAGCGGGGAACAATTATTTTGCAATTTTAAATGAAGGGGAAGGGGGGTGGTTACTTTGTGAAAATCAGTAATGCCACAATCGCGAAGAAGTTCATTTGTGAATTTCCTTTGGGTGAGAGCAATGCCATCATTGAGGTAGGTAACCTCAAGGCCAAGAAAATAATGTGAAAATCAGGAAATGAAGTATTAGTACTGCTAATAGGGAAGCTGCGTCTGTGCTGCCTAGCAGCTGGGCATATAGTGCAAAAAAAACTTTCTTTCACATGGCTAATATTAATCTCAGGGTGAAGCAATTTAATCTTGGAGAATGGGGCATGTCCCAATCGTAGGTGCCAAATTTTGGCAAGCTCAAGATTAGAGGATGCGACACCAGCTAAAGAAGTAGAGCATGTTGGAGAAGCCAAAGATGACAGAGTATTATCCAAAGTGTAATAAAGACCATGGAGCATTTTACCAAGAGGCAAAGAGCTTCTCATTAATGGGTCCTGGACAAGGCAAGAAGATTTAGAAAAAATAATAGAAATGTCACTATTCTTGCAAAGTTGAGATACATAAAGTAGATTAAATTGAAATTGGGGAACATACAACACATTATGGAGGTGTAAGGTATTTTTTAATTGAATATCACCAATAGTAGTAATGAGAAATTTTCGACCATCAAGGATTGTTATTTGATTATGCAAGTGAGAAACATCTTTGCAGTTAGTAAAATAAGAAATGTTATTGCACATGTGATCGGTGGCACCACTGTCCACGATCCAAAAAGAATTAGAAGCAGCGGAGATAAGGCAATTACCTGCTAAATTGACAGAAGAATCGTGGGGCAACTGATCATCGTGAAGGCTGTCCGGATGGTTATCTTGTTTGCCAAGGTGAGAAAGGAGATTAGCAAACTGATAAGGTGTAAGACCAAAAGAGGAAGTATCAAGGGAAGTGGAGACAACATCAGTACCAGTGGAGGCAGCAGCATGTGGTGTCAATGGTGAGGACTTGGACTTGTTGTGGTAACCATGGATCTTGAAACAACGATCAACCGACTGGCCATGGACTTTACAATGTTCGCAAAAATACGGGGGTTTTCTAGAAGAGAAGGAAGGTTTGGGCTTATCTTGATATGAATATTTATGTGGTCCTCCATAGGTGTTGCTTCTGCGTTTGTCAACTACGAAGGCCATGGGGTCAGAGGGTAATTGTTGTGTGCTCACTTCTCTATGACACTCTTCTTGAAGAAGCATGGGATAAACGTCTTGTATACTAGGCAAATCTTGGAGCATAAGCAAATTAGTACGAACTTGACTATATTGCTTGTCAAGTTTCATGAGAAAGTGCATGATTCTTTGATCTTGTTGAAGTTTGAAAAAATTAGTAGCGGGATTGCAATTACATATGGTCAAGGGAGTGAGATCATCGAGTTCATCCCAAAGGGCTTTAACTCTAGTAAAATAAGTGGCAAGAGACATGTTGGGTTCTTGAAAGGTGTTTGAAAGCTTTTATTGCAAGGAGTATATTTGGGAGGAAGATGTTTTGCCAAATCGACCCTCAAGATCGACCCAAATCTCACGAGCAGTCTTGAAGTACATGATGCTCTTGACGATATAACGATCTAGAGCACTAATTAACCATCCGATTACAATATTGTTACACCGTTGCCAGGCATGATCATCGGGAGAATTAGTAGGTGGTTGGGGCAAAGAACCATCAATGAAGCAGAATTTATTTTTTGCATTAAGACCAATGGTCATGGATAAACGTCTTGTATACGACGGAGACGAGTTTCACGCCGGTAGAGTCTGAAGGATGAATATAGTAACAACTTGCAGGATTTTGGGTTTGGTCTAAGAGAGGAGGAGAAGGTTGATCATGTGTGGAAACAGCCATTGAAGCTTGAGAAAGAAACAAAACAGTAGGTGGAAAGAAAATCAAGAAAAGGAAAAAAAATTAGAGGAAAGAACCTACTTCTGATACCATGTTATGGGTTAGAAACTGAACACAAACAAAATATTGATGTTTTGGAATTAAGGCAAGAAAATGAGATACAAGTCTCTGTGTATTATTATTACATTAAAGAAGAGAAAACACTCACTATATATAGACATGTGAAGTGATGACATGTCACTATTTACAAAACAACCCATATCAACTAAACTAAATAATCAGGTATTAGTAACCGTATGTTCAACATAGAGTGCTTATATTTCTAGTCAACCATTTAAGCATCTTATACTCCTGGTTAAGACTTGGATCTATCTACCAAACTGTGAAGTAAGTTAGAAATACTTATCCAAAGAGTTTCGGGCACTTTACGACTAGAATGTTGCGTCGATACCAAAACTATATCAAAAATGAAGATGTGGAACTCTGGTTTTAAGCACAAGCGAGCTAGCATAGACATCCAAGCTTCTGGAGACTTCTTTACTGCGTGCCAAAAATACTTGAAGCCGTTCGATACCCTTGTTGTCTGTTCCTGCAATAACAAAAGAAATTGAAAGCAGAGTTACGGTAAGGGAAGAACCAAGTATACATAAAAATTACTTATGCGTTCTTCATGAAAAAACGAAAACATATATCTAGATTGAAACTATATAATATGCCAAAAACCTTTAAAAGGAAGCTATAATCTATTGAAAATTATTGTATTATACTTCATAGCTAAAAATGAAAAACATCGACTTACATGCATATAAAAAATTATGTGATTTTGCCATGTATTTTCAGCTGATACTATTCTCAGCAATGTATTCAATGCTTGTATATAGGCCTTACGGCTACATATATAACAAGAATCATAACCCTTGACAAATATCTGAATAAACTTTACAGGGAGAGAATATACCTAAACGTTCTTTAGGAATCAGTTCAATGCAGTGAAACTAGATAAAAACTAGGTTATTTCCAACCATTGCAAATCTGAGCATGACAACAGGCCATCAAATCTTACTTTTAACAGCATTCCAAATAAATCTATTTCAGGGAAATTTTATCCGCAAATTATCATCTAGCCATTCTAATCAGTTCAAGGCAACAACACTCTCTTCTGAAAAATGAGATGTGAGAATTTTTAATCCACAAGCAACTAAGTAAAAGGAGGGATCAATCTATTTTCTACATTCACCTCAGATGTTGATGTTTTCTTTCCAACCAAGTCCTCACTTGAGTTCTGAGCACCTACTGCCTCCTTTAAGAATGCATCCATTGCTTTGAGTACATCCCTTGTAAGATGCATACGCACCCTAGATCCTTTTTCAGATAGGATAAATAAGAACAAATCTTCTGTGGCTGCAACGACAGATCGCATGTTGAAAGATTTCCATCTGAAATTGTTATTCTGCTCAGCAGAGTCAGAAGTTTCTTCTGATATAGCTGCAATCTAGAAGAACAAGCAAAGTCAGAATCAACAATTAATTTAATTTAATTAAAAAAAGTTAATTTTTTATCCCACAAGCTGTTCAAATAAGTTTGAAAATGACTTTTCTTAAAAAAATGAAGGAAGGGGAAGTGAGAGTAAAAGAAATATCATTTTCCTTCCAAATATTTTCACTTGGAGAGACTTGATAATTAACAATATTAGGGAAATTAATCCCTCCAATCTCCTAAATTTTTCCCTCTCTGAAATTGTTATCCAAATAAAGGAAAGAATGTCCCTCCAAATCCCCCCCTTCCTTCCCCTCCAATTCCCTATATCCAAACGTAACGTTGGTGTATAAAATTGTAAGGATATACATCCACAGGTGCTCCTCAACAATGCAAAAGAAAATCCAATCTGTGACAGTATATGTGTATGACACACAGGATGAAGACCATAACAGTGACCCACATTCTCACTTCTCTAGAGATAATAATACAATCATTTGGGATATGTTAGCTTTAATAATGAAGAAAGAAGAAACAAACACATCCTACTTTCACTCTAAGATTTCGAATAGAAGAAGGAGAAACAAACTCACTTGTCTCGAGGATTGTAATGGGGTTAAATACAAAGATAAGGAACGGATGAAATCTGTGGTCTTCAATTATTTCTCCAATCTTTTTGATTCTACCAGAGGAGCTTTGCATTGATGACGTGGGCTTCATAGATAGGCTCTCCCCTACCATGATAGACCATCTAACCCAGCCTTATTGTCGTGATGATGTGACGCAAGCTCTAGCTGATATGCACCCTTGTAAGTCCCCTAGACCTGATGGATTCCCTCCTTTGTTTTATAAAAAATATTGGAATCTGGTTGGTGATGATATTTGTGATATGGTTCTTAATTTTTTGAATAATGGAGTTATGTCGGAGGGTTTAAATCACACCCATGTTGTTTCAATCCCTAAAACAAAGAAGCCGTCCAAGATGACAAACCTTCGACCTATTAGCTTATGCAATGTGTCTTATAAACTTATCTCTAAAGTGTTAGCTAATAGGTTAAAGGTCATTCTCCCTATGATTATCGATGAGAACCAGAGTGCCTTTGTACCGGGACGGTTGATTACTGATAATATCTTGATGTCGTCTGAGTTGTTCCATGTGATGAAAAATAATCAAGCGAAGAAGAGACGATCCATGGCTTTAAACTTGAATATGAGTAAGGCATATGACCGTATTGAATGGGATTTTCTTGCCTTAGTTATGATCAAAATGGGCATCCCCGCCTCCTGGATCGACATTGTTATGAAGTGTTACTTCGGTTACAATTTCGTTTTTGGTCAATAGTGAGACTACGGATATTCTTATTCCTAAGCGTGGATTGCGCCAGGGAGATCCCTTATCTCCGTTTTTGTTTCTTTTGGGTGCCGAGGGACTTGAAGCTCTCATTAAGGAAGCCCATACCAATAGGAAAATTCACGGAATCTCAGTCTCTCATTATGCTCCGACTATCTCTCATTTGTTCTTTGGTGATGATAGTATCGTTTTTGCTCGAGCGCATGTTCGAGAAGCTGAGGTGATTTCGAATATTCTTAGCAGATATGAGAACCTTTCGGGCCAAACGATCAATTTTAATATAAGTGAAGTCTCATTCAGTAGGGGTCTATCGCATAATATAAAAAGAAGGGTTAGTGATGCTCTCGGTTTTAAAGAAGTTGCGAGCCATGATAAATACCTGGGCCTTCCTACCCTCTTTGATCGATCAAAAAAAAGTCTCCTTCACAGGAATTAGAGACCGAATATGGAAGAAGCTTCAAGGTTGGAAGGAGAAGCTTCTGTCTAAAGCAGGAAAAGAGATTTTAATTAAAGCAGTGGCCAAATCGATCCCGACCTACGCAATGAGCTGTTTCAAACTCCCAACATCATTTTGCGTTGAGGTTGAGAAAATTATCAGAAACTTTTGGTGGGGTACTTCGAACTCGGAAAGAGAAATCTCGTGGAAAGCCTGGAGATCTTTATGTCGTCCCACATGTGAAGGTGGTCTAGGGTTTCGTGATTTGAGCCTTTTTAACAATTCTTTGCTTGCGAAGCAACTATGGAGACTACATACTCACCCTCATTCTCTTCTCGCAAGATCTTTAAAGGATAAATACTTTCCATCTTCTTCCATATGGGAGACTAATGTTGGGTTTAACCCCAGCTACGCATGGAGGAGCATTTGGAGTTCTTGGCCTCTCTTTGAGATGGGTACTAGATGGCGAATTGGGGATGGAAAATATGTGAAAATCTGAAAAGATGCTTGGTTGGGGGGTGATGGTTCTGGCAAACATATATCTCCTGTTCGAGGTCTTGATGCTGAAGCTACGGTGGATGTGTTAATTGATCGCGAAAATGGCTCATGGCGTTTGGAGCTCCTTAATGATATTCTGCTCTCGGTTGACATTGATTGTATTTTAAAAATTCCTATCAGTATTCGTGCAGGTAGTGATGAAAGGGTCTGGGCAGCATGCGAAGATGGTTGTTTCAGAGTTAGAGATGCATATAAGCTCGCACTTAGAGCCATTGATGACAGCCCGAGTTCGAGTGAGATTGATCCCATATGGAGGAAGCTGTGGAAACTTGATATTTCCCCAAAAGAAAAAAAATTTCTTTCGAGAGTTACTTGGGATATTCTCCCTCACGGATGTAATTTGAAAAAAAAGGGCATCATAGGTGTCGAAAAATGCCAAAGATGTGGGGTGCCGGAAAATAATACTCATGTGCTGATGGGTTGTTACTGGGCTCGTGAAGTTTGGGAGCAATCCATGGAGGCTGGTGCAATCTCGCAATCCAACTTTTTCAGAGACTGGTTGGGCAACATCATGGATACCAAAAAGAAACAGAAGGCTGAGTTTTTTGGAGTGTGCGCTTGGCAGATCTAGTCATCGAGGAATGATTTCTACTTTGAAAAAGTCTACGTTGCTCCTGACCTCTGCTATAAACGTGCAAGTGATATCCTGTCTGAATACAAGCAAGCAATCTCCACGATAGAAGGCAAGAAGGAGAAAAGGAATAATGTGAAGTGGTCTCCTCCTGAACGGGGCGGATCAAAATCAATGTTGATGCAACTGTCAATAACAAAGACAATATCGTAGGCTTAGGCGTCGTGGCTCGCAATGAGAGTGGTGCAGTCTTCTTCGCTGGCTCCAGAACAATATGGCCATGTATTGATGTAGAGAGAGCGGAGATCGAAGCTTTTATTTGGGCTGCAAGCCTTGTGAAAGATAGGGACTGGAACCATATCATTTTTGAAGGAGATGCGCAGACTGTTGTGAATGCTCTCAAACGAAATACCCCTCGCAGTCTCCATAACCAAGTGCTAATTAATAATGTTTCTGCTATGTTGTCTGATATTGATTCTTACTCGTTTAGCTTTTGTTATCGTGAAGCAAATAATGTAGCTCATAGACTAGCAAGATTGGCGGCAACTAGTGTTTTTTCTAGGGTCTGGCTTGATGGAGGTCCCTCGTGGATTTTAGACATTGTAATTTCTGATTTTATCTTCGTAATGCTAAGCCTTTCCCTTTGATTTCCAAAAAAAATACTGAAGAAAGGACTATAGCATAATCATTGTAGAAAGTATAATGGAGCAGAGGAAGTACAAGTATCTCATTACAAGTCCATTTGACTCTTGAGTGTTCTATAAAGCAATAAAGAAATCATGTTCCATTCGTGGGTGTTTGGCTTGCATTATTTCACATATATTATCCCCTGTTTGGTCATAATTTTCTACCCCAAAGCCCTAACTCCTTTCAGTGATTCCCTAAATTCATGGGATTTGAGTTCTCCATTATTGTGTAAGCCTGAACCCCAACATGACACTCTACATGCTCGCACCACGACATACAAAACCCCAATTACTACTTCAAAAGATCCTTAAGTCATCAACTCAGTGGCGACTACAACTGTTATAGGTCAAACGGGAGAGCTCGCCCAAAAGACTAGTCTATTAGGTGAGAGAGTCCATTTGCCTATAAACCCCACACCAATTGCACTTTACAACCGATGTGGGACAAGTCCCATACCTTGCAATGCACCATAACAATCGACCCCCCCATAAGGCCAACGTCCTCGTTGGGTCACGGTTACGTTGGGTCACGGCTGGCTCTTCCAGGCCACCCACTCCGCAAGCCACCCACTCTGCAGGCCACCCACTCCGAGTCCGGCTCTGATACCACTGTTATAGGTCAAACGGGAGAGCTCGCCCAAAAGACTAGTCTATTAGGTGAGAGAGTCCATTTGCCTATAAACCCCACACCAATTGCACTTTACAACCGATGTGGGACAAGTCCCATACCTTGCAATGCACCATAACAATACATCCATGCAAGCTACTGAAGAAGTTGTCATACTTGTCAAGTTATTTTTGTTACAATTATCTTTAGCTAGGATTTTATTTTGTCTTAGTTTGTTTCTAAAGCTAGAAAGTTAGTAATAATTCAGCATTAGGCATGTGATTGACTATCTATGAGCTCTCGAACCAAACTTAATCTGTGTGGCCCATGATTCAAGTTGGGTTTGTGTGCATTAGAATTAGCCCACTGAAGGGGTCATGATCCGTGAGTTATCCTACAAACAAAGGGAATACGCGTGTCAATCTAGAAAAAAGCAAAAAAGGAAAAACACGTGTCAACCTACTAAACTCACAAAATTCCCTAGCTATCAAAGGACCTCACATCCATAAATCAAACGCAAAAGCTTATTTCCTTCAATTAAACAAGATCAACATTGGATTCTCATTTGACAACATCCCACGTCACCACCGGGACCAACATGAATAGTTGATCAATAAATTCGAATTCATAGATTCATATTAGACAACTTGAAAAACTCATCACTACTCACACCCATGAGGCCACCACACAAACATTTGCTCCATTTAAACAAACCATCCGCCACTATGATTTCTTCTTGCCAAAAAGATCATGCCGCCAAGATTTATCAAAAAGATCAACGGAACACACTAAAAATTACCTAGACCTTAAAGATAAACCAAATAAACATGTAAATTAGGCATGTGAAAAACTCAAAATGACCTGACCCAAGCACCTAATTGGATCATGGAATAAAAACTCCCCTGTTACATTACGTAACGCCTGTTATATAACTTGTTTGAAAGTTGTTGCGACGTTCAATCCCGTTATATAACTTTGCATGGAATTTCACGTTCAAAACGTCGCGTTGACTGTTACGTAACGTGTAACGTTCGTTATTTTACCGTTATAACGACAAATCACCGTTACAATGTTATTTGTCTTCCCTTTAAAATTTTATAAATACCAATTAACTTATATTACTACAACAACTAAATTATAGCTACTCATAATTTTAGTTGATAAACAAAATAATTAACTAATAACTAATAAGTTAATTAATTATATACTAAAAGGATCTCAAATATTGCAATTATAATAGCCAGTTGCATATTATTGCATAATAATAGTTCAACAACATAAAGTGCAATAAGTTCAAAGCCCCCCTTATGTGATTTTTTTAAAAAATCACACCGCATCAACCGCGATTTGCCGTTCGCATTATTTCTCTGTTATAGCCGTTATCCGCGACACCGCGACCGTTTCTATAAAAGCATTTGCGGCCGCAATTTTTTTCCATGAATTGAATAACTTACTTTTACTTTGTGTCTGCAGGTATATAGAACATAATACACATCTATAGAATTTCCCTTCCATTGCATTAGTCAACCTAGATCTAGGAATTTGATGATTAACTTGTTTTGGCTTCTAAATCAAGGCAATATTCACCAATTCGTAAACCTATGATTGAAGCTAACAATAGCTATAGAGAGAAGGGTTTTAGTGGCAACAATGATGAGAAAGCAGTAGAATAAGGGGCCATATGTGTCATTGTGGAGCACTGATATGGTGGGATGGATTAAAAAGCTACCAGTTGCCACATATTTAAAGCCTAAGATGGTTAGAAAATTTTCATTTTAAAATAGACATGCCAATCCAAACAATCAAAACAAGAAAGTGAAATACATCCCCCCACCAAAAAATAGAGTAAAAGGAGAAACAAAGGGGTCCTTGCAACTTCTATCTACTTTCCCATAAAATTTCCTTCAACAGCACCCTAGAACATAACCCAAATTTGAACAAGTCAGAACAAGTTATGTTTTGGAGAAAAGACTCTCGAGTAAAAAATTAAATAAACGTAATTGTGACTCTATGAGTCTATGAAAAGAGTAAATAAAATAACAGTACAAGGAAGAAACCAAAGAACGCCATATAAATTTTCATGCTTAGCACAACAATTGAAAAGTTAAAGTTAATACCATACCAAACGTTCAAGACGATTCCACCTTATTGACCCATCATTATATATAAGCAATTCCCTAAGAATTTTCCTCATATCAGGACTTGGATCTGCCAAAAGCCTAGCAATGACAAAGGGATATGCACTTTCAACCACTTGAAAATTCGGATCCAAAGCTTTAGCAGTCCCCTCCAAGGACCCTAGTGCTCTTATCACCAAGGCATAATCAGGAGGAAGGGAGAAGTTAAACTCATACATCACGTCATACAGCTGGTTCATTATGCTCTGAAAACCAAAGTGTAAAAAACAAGGTAAGGAATTACATATAAGTTTCAATAGAAGAATAACATAATGAACACCAAGAATAGGGTAATAAAAGAAAAACACATCAATTTTCTTGATCAGTGCTTCTCCAAACCTATAAACTATCAAAGAAGTGTGTGTTTCTAATTTCTATATTTAGTGAGTATCGAAATCCATGGAAAAGATATGAGACTGCTCCAGCATATATTGGACGCATTTTGAGCTTACCATTCCACGTAACCTCGTCACGCAAGTGATTTAGAATTATAGAGTAAGAACAATGTAAGTTGTTATTCTAGCATATAATCAATCATAATATTTTTTTGTACGTATTAGATTCGAAAAGGTATAATATACACTTTAATTTGAATATATGTTCAAGAAATCTTGAGTTACAATGATAGAAATCACATTGCGGTGTCCGCACAATGAGTTGTAACTTGTAACACCACTAGGTACCACGTTAGCGACATTGCAACCGTTACCAACAAAAGTCTCAATATTTAAAGTATTCAACCAATAGAATATCAACATGAACTATAGGCTATGTTACTCGGACCCTCTTTTCTTCGCTGGCTCACCGGTGTTCTGTACGGTCGGTACGGATACCGGTGCCGGATACGTGCCCGGTACACTGGATTGCACATGGGGTATGGCACACAACCTGTCATTCTTTCGCCATAGAAGCTTCATTTTTCTTCTATGTTGAAGCAATTACAAAAAAGAAATTAAAAAAAGAAGATGAAGATGATGTGTCAGACAGCTATACTTGAAAGAAGTCAGACTTTTAGAAGTCACAATTTACCAAGCTTCTTAAACAAGCTACTTCATTATAATTTTATCTTATTTTAATTTCTTTTACCTTTTTTTTTACTTCTTCAGTGTTTTTAACTTTTTCATTCATTCTTTTTTACTTTTTCTGATTTTTTTTACTTTCTCTTTATTTTATCCTTTTCTTTACTCTTTATTTATTAGATTATTATTGTTTTAGACTTAGTGAAACACTTAATTTTTTACTTATCTCAATTTTAAGCATAATGAAAAACTAAAATTTTATTGATTATTTATATTTTGGACAATTTTAATTATTTTTATGCTATATGAGATTTCTTTAATTATTTTGTCGTATCCCCGTACGTGAATCCAATGTTAGGATGGTGTCCGCGTATCTCAAAATTCCAAAATTGTCGTACCGGATGCTGGGATTTGCATCCGTATCTGATACCCGTACTCGAGTCCAAGTAACACAACCTATAGGTAATACTTTTTAAAAAAATTATAGTTAAGAATCAACTTAAAACGGAAAATCACCCCATTTAAGCAAGTTGAAGGAAAGTTCCCATGTTAAAAGTATTTCATCCTAAATATTTTGTTTTTATTTTAGGGCAAAGTTTAAGTAAAAGCTTAATCCATCAATAATCCAAAATACTAACAATTTTATCATAATTCTCATTTTCCACTAAGGTCTTGCTAAGTTGCTGCTTATAATTAAAATAAATTTTCTTTTATTCCAATATCTCTCAGGTAACCTGTTTATTGTATTTAGAGTTCTTTCTTTTCTTACTTTATGTGTTCATTTAGACCTTGTACGATCAGAGTGTCCCTCCCGAGCGTAGAACATCAAGGAAATGTTAGAAATGGCATATTATTCTCAACCTACACTCACTTTTTCAATCCGGCATCATCAAGCAAGTCATGATATCGGTCAAAGATCATAGCTGATTTTAGTTTATCTAATTTCAATTTTATTTAAGACTTATTAGGCTTATATTAAGACCTTATATAATGTTGGTCTTATTTGGTGTGTTAAAGATAATTAAAGACAATTAGGATTAGGTTGTTTAACTAGCTTTAGATGTTCTATTTGCCTTAGTTTTTCACCAAAAACATAATGAAAATCGACAATTCTACAACAAGGGAGCTGAAAGGAAGACATCTGCACTCACTCTTGGATCGAGAAGCTACAAGACTACACTTGGTCAGCAGGATTGAGAAACTAAAACACTACACTAGGGAGTAATGATCTTAAGTGACTACCAAGTTGTGGGAATTATGATCTAACATCATTTAGGTGACAAGAAATACAACAATAACTATATGACACAAGAGGTTACGTGGTGTAGAATGGTCATCGATAGAACATGGGCGCTTATCACTAGATCATGGACAGAACATGGGCTGCTACCAATAGGAGTATGCGTAGTTCAAGGGAGTTATTTACTTTGTACTTAAATGGTCCAAACTAATTTGCTGATTCAAGAGGTTACAACAAAGTGTTTTCCCTGCAAAAGTGGTTATGAAAGTAAGAGAGGTTACAACACTCTCACACGTCTAGAAGGAGACATCTAGACAAGTCACCGATCCGATCACCATGCAAATCATTGATTCAATTAGTTAGATTTGTGTTTTTTGATTTCTTTTACTCTATAAACATGTAAGCTTGTAGTTCATTAGAAGGTTGTTGAATGATTAATGAGAAAACCGAAACTTTGTGTTACAAACCCTTGTTTATGATTTTCAATTGGAATTTCATTTGAAAAGTTCTTAATGCTTAGTGTAATTGGCGCTTACACTTGTGCCTTTAAGAGCCCCTCTACTTGCTAGTGGTGTATCTTATTTAGTGAGTCTTCAGTGTTTTGTTTCGGAACATTTTCAAAAGTTCACAATTGAGCTTCACCTTATTGTAATGCTTCCTTTTATTTGCTTAACTTCAGAATTCAGTTCACTTAACTCCAGAATCAAAAGAAATTCAGAATTCAAATTATACGGTTTCATTAATACTTAATCATTTTATTTTACAAGTCCACCTAGGGTATAGACTGTCTTAGAACACGTGCGCTTGCAGTAAAACAAATATATAACCGTATCAAAAGTCCTACAAGATAGAGAAAAAGGCTAGTTCTTTTTTGTTTTTTCACTTAGTTAAGTTACAATGGTAATAAGTTAATTTAGCTCTTCACCAATAAGTTTAGTTCCGTTCAAGTTTTCTACACCACTTCTAGTACTATAATTCTCATAAGTTATTATTACATAAGTACTTAGATTTAATACTTAAAGTTCACTTCAATATTGATGAGTGCAATTCAATTATAATAACTTCTTGAAAAAGAATAGACCATAACAAAAACAATATACAATCCTTACACCACAAAAGACATACATCTTTAGGAGAACATGGACTGAAAACCATACTGGAGAGATAAAATAGAAGTGAACTTTACATCACAACTCAGACGAACTGACCTGAAAATCTCGAGATTGCCTGGTCCCATCACCAAAGGTAGCTCGCAAAGCATCAGAAACCAATAGGATATCAACCCCTTCAGGAAGAAACCCCAAAGATAAAAAGTCTTTTGCGAGACCCAGTGAATCACGATTAACAAAGTGCACAAGCTGAAAGGAAGAAAAGATTCTGTCACAGAAAATACCACAGAATTGTCTCCCCCCGAACCCCTCTTAATAACCCCCAATATCAGATTTAAATTAAGAAGAAAGTATGAGAACAAGATATGCAATCCTAAAGCATGAATATCACAACAGTACAAATGTCTCAACATTTATCCAAAATTCTAGACTAACCTACAATAGGGTCAGAAAAGTCAACATAACACCTCTATCCAGCCAGCCCCTGCCTCTTGAATGCATTTACCCTTCCCTAAGTTGTGTTAAACATCTAAATTGTCCCCTTCTATTTCACCTCTCTCTAGTGTATGCATTTTCCCGGTTCCTGTCAGTTTTCTTTACGTTGTATTCTCCCTTGGTGCTATGACAATACTCCGCTTGGTGAGCATGCGATAAATTATTAGAACCAACAAAAGGTGTCAACCATGTAATACAAACTGGAAATGTTTGTCTTTTTCCACACATCAAGCTAGGACCACATTTAAATACTATTCTTATCAGTCTCATAAAAACAAAATTAATGCATGACATTGATAGAAAAAAAAAAGAGGATGAAACGTAGGTCACAAGTTACAATCACAAGTTTTTGGTCATTCTTATCAGTCTCATAAAAAAAATCGTGACATTCATTAAAAACAACTAGAAATGTTGTATTAAGGTGATGATTTAGATTTGTCTTTAAAGATCCTTGCTTCCAAACAATGTAATCTTTTAGTTAAATTCAGTTTTGAAATGGAAAAAGTGTCGAAAAGTACCTAATAAAAAAAATTCCAAAAAATACCTTATAAGTTTTGTCAAAAAATATCTAAGAAAATTTATTCTTTTCCAAAGAGTACCAATTAACGTTTTCCTTCAATTGACGGTTAAATATGACGGTTGACTGGTCAAAATCGAAAAATTTTTCTTCCTCATCTTCAATTTCTTTTCCAATTCAATTTCCTCACTGTCTTCTTCCTTTACTTATTATGTTAGTTAAAATCGAAGTTGAATTGGACAAAGAAATTGAAGATCAGAAAGAAGAATTTTTGATTTTGACCAGTTAATCATTATATTTAACGGTCAACTGAAGGAAAACATTACTCGTTACTTTTCGAAAAAGAAAAATATTCGTTAGGCATTTTTTGGCAAAAGTTTTTTTAATAGGTATTTTTTGGAGAAAAAAAATTTATTAGGTACTTTTTGACACTTTTCCCTTTTGAAATGGGAGTTAAGTTGGTAAAAGGGCATTTTCAAAAAGATAAAATAATAAGTCTTGTCTTTTGCCTTTTCAACTTTCATGGTTCCGATTTGCAAAACTATTGTGCAAAAGCCATTAGAAAACAACCCATTAGCCAAATTTGTCCAGTTATGAGTTTAGATTTTACAAATAATACTAAATTCACCAACAACACATCCATATTTTGTTATTTTTATTGTTTCAAGAGCAGTTCATTAAGATGACTATGAAACTTGTTAAAGCCAACACATAAAATTCCTTTGTGTCCACAAAAAAGGTTCCTCAAAAGTCAAAATCAATATCTAGTGTTTACGCAGTATAATTCTAATGTTCAATATTATGCAACTTAATGAGCCTCATGATGCAATTTTAATTACCACTCGAATGAGGCCAACTCGATAATGACGTGGAATATCTCCCATCATTCCAAAGTCAAAATATGCTAGGGAGCCATCGTCTGTAGCAACCAGATTTCCTGGATGTGGGTCAGCATGAAAAAATCCCACCTCAAGCAACTGTCTCAAAGAGCAATACAGTCCCTGAAATGAGAAAATTAATACGCAATTAGTATTAAAATAAAGAAATATCATATTAGAACATCAAATACTTATTTTTGGAAGCCACTTGCATATATTTGACTAGGGGTGAAAGTTTGGTTTCTGGTTTGGATTCGATACAAATAAAGAAATATCATATTAGAATAAAATTTGGTTTTGATATTTTCAGTCCAAATCCAAATCATAATACTTATAATCCAAATTGAACCAAACCGAATTTTAAAATACCAATCCAAATTGAACCGAATAGACCGAATTGCACCGATTTGTATCTTTTGCACTGAAAGTCAAATTTGCATGTATCGTTTCAAACTTATTATTTCTAAAGCTCCTAAATAAATATTAATAATTTTAGGGTTCTTAATTTGAACAAGTAAAAAACATTTAACAAAAATCTAAAAATAAGGGCAAAAATTCAAACAAATCAAATTGAAGATATAACATGCCTTTAACATTTTGGTTTGTTCGGTTTTTTGGTTTTGTTGGACCCTAAACCGAGTCCAAACCGAACACCGAATTATAATTAAAATTCAGTCCAAACCAAACCAAATTTAAAATATAGTCGAACCAAATTACTTATTCGATTTGGTTTGATTTGGTGTTCGGTTTTTCCCCAAATTACTTACACCCCAGTATTTGACGTACACCACCTTATTTGCAGATAATAAAATTTCAATTGAATAGTAGAAAACCACCCTAAACAATTCAACCTTTTTAGGACTATGAGACAGCCCCTGCCTCCAAGAACCGAAAGCACACAAAAAAACACAAAGACACAATGATTGAGGCACAACTTCGAGTGTTGTGCAAACTCCCTCTCAACTTCGAGTGTTGAGAAAACTCCTTGCCAATCAACTTTTATTCAATGAATGAATAAATTCTAAGTCTAATACAAGATGGCCTTATATAGTTATTAACTTATGCCACCTAAGCTCAACAACTAAAAATATAAAATGACAGATAAGCATACAAAATTCTAAACCCAAAACAGAATATTAATTACAAATATTCCTAATAAACCCCACTGAGCAGCCAGCCCCTCCTTTGTCTTTCTTCTTTGATAGGTCTTAAGGACCCTCAGGAACGCAGGTGTTACAATACTCCCCACCAAATTAAGCACCTTGTCCTCAAGGTGAGCAATAGGAAATGTGGCAAAGAATTTCGTAGCATCTTCCCATGTAGCTTCTGTTTCATGCCTTCCATCCCATAATACCAATATCTTATGGCTTGGGTGGAAAGTGGCGAATCTGTAAAATGTATAAGGCTTGCAGCACCTCTTCCAAGTCAGCTGTCAACGAAGGATTGGCTGTTGCAGCTTGTGTTACTCCCTTAGCTCGCTTGAACTGGGAGACATGGAAAACCGGGTGCAAGGAACAATCTTTCAGAAGCTCTAATTGATATGTAACCTTGCCTACCCTTTGGAGATTCTTGTAAGGGCCATAAAACCGAGGTCCAAGCTTCTCATTTATTCGGTTAGCCAAACTATTTTGACGATAGGGTCGCATCTCCAAGTATACAAAATCTCCTACCTCAAAAACAACTTCCCGCCTCTTTTTGTTGGCTAAAATTCCATCCTCCGCTGTGCTATTGCCATATTAAATTGAAGATCATCTAAAATCGCATCCTGCTCTTGCAATAATTGGTCCAAGGAATCCACGGGGGTTCGTTGAGACCCACACGTACCACATGAGGGGGAACTCGGCTATACAACGCTTGTAAGGGAGTCATCTTGATGGAGAGATGTGGAGATGTATTGTAACAAAACTCTGCACAATGTAGCCATCGCACCCAGTGTCTCGGTTGTCCATTCACAAAACAACGCAAATATGTTTCCACCATTTTGTTTACAATTTCGGACTGCCCATCGGCTTGTGGATGGTAAGTTGTGCTCTGTAATAACCGAGTCTGTTGTAACCGTAACATCTCCCTCCAAAAAACACTCATAAAGACTGTCACGATCTGAAACAATAGTAGTAGGAACCCATGCAAGCGCATCACTTCTTTTACAAATTTTGCCGCTACCTGGAGAGCTGTAAAAGGGTGCTTAAGAGCAATAAAATGACCATACTTAGTCCACCGATCAATCACTAATAATATGGTATCGACCCCGTCCGATTTGGGTGATCCCTCGATGAAGTCCATGGTGACATGTTCCCAAACTTGGAAGGAATAGGTAGATTTTGTAGGAGACCCGCCGAACTTTGATTCAAACTCTTGGCTTGTTGACAAACTTGGCATTCCCGAACATATCTTGTGACTTGCTTTCGCATCCCTTCCTAATACCATTCTCCCGCCATTCGAAAATAAGTTTTTAATTCCCTTGAGTGTCCTCCTAAAGGAGAGTCATAATATTCTCGCAACAAGACCAGAATAAAAGGAGATGATTTTGCTAGGACATATTTTCCTTTGTAGAATAACACATCATTTGTCATGGAGAACCCCGTAGGAATTTGTTAACCCTTCTCGAATGCTACCCGAATACGAACCAAAGACATCTTTTTTAACCTCTTCTTGAAGCATGTCCCAATCTATTCCATGCGTACTCAACAATGCGCCCAAATCCATATAACCATAAGTGACCCTAGATAAAGCATCCGCCAACAAGTTAATTGATCTCGGATTGTACTCGATCGAAAAATCAAAACCCATCAGCTTCATTAACCACTTTTGGTAGTCCCCGTGTACCTCTCTTTGTTCCAACAAGTGCTTCAAGCTACATTGATCCGTTTTCACCTTGAATCTGCGTCTTAAAAGGTAGTGTTTCCATTTCAAGATAGCAAAAACTATAGTTTTTCATAAATGGACTTATTTAGAGCCCGAATTCCCAAGGTCTTACTATAGTATGCAATGGGATGTCGCTCTTGCATCAAAACAACCCCTAAACCATGTTGGGAAGCATCAGTCTCAACTATGAACGTCTTCTCAAAATTCGGCATAGCAAGCACGGGAACCTTAGTCATCATTATCATCAAATATTGAAAAGCCTGTTCGGTTTCATCATTCCAAGCAAAAGAATCTTTTCGAAGTTGGTTGGTTAGGACTCCAGTCAATTGTGCATAGTATACCCCTTAACAAATCTTCGATAGTATCCTGTCAAACCAAGGAATCCCCGTAGCTCCTTTAAATTCTTTGAAGATGGCCAAGAAAGCATAACGGAAATCTTCTCCTCATGGACCGAAACACCAGCTGCAGAAATAACATGTCCCAAGTAGGCTACCTTATCAACCCCAAATTCACATGTCCCATGTAACTCGTTAAGAAGCTTGTCAATTATGGGAATTGGATATTTATCAGGAACAGTAGCCTTGTTCAAAGCTTTATAATCAACACAAAATCTCCAAGAACCATTCTTCTTCTTCACTAGGATAACTGGACTAGAGAACGGACTAATTGAAGGTTGTATGTTACCCACCTTAAGCATGTCTTCAACTAGCCTTTCGATCTCATTTTTTTGACTATGAGGGTAATGGTAAGGCTTAACATTAATGGGAATCGTGCCTTCCTTGAGAGTAATCGCATGATCGTGTCCCTTTTAAAGAGGTAATTGTGCCAAGGGTTGAAAAATATCCTCGTAAGTCATAACTTCCGAAAAGAGCCTTCAAATCAGCGGGGCACCACCGCTTTCTTTAAACTTCCCTCAACTCTATTCAATTCCACTAGTATGCCTCCCCCTTCTTTCTTTATGACCTTGAGCATGGCCTTCAACGATATTTTTGATCTCTTTAGTAAAGGATCACCTAATAAGATCACATTATGACCTTGCCAAGTGAATTGCATTGTTTGAGTCTTCCAATTAGTCGTTATGTGACCCAGAGTTTCGAGCCATTGAACACCAAAAATCACATCCGAATTTCCTAATTCCAAAGCAAAATAATCTTGCACAATGGTTAATTCTTGAAGTCATAATTCCACTTGTCTAATACTCCTTGTCCTAATATTTTCTTCCTAGTCTAATTCTTGGATTAGTAATCCTGACTACCGAATTAAAAGAAATGCCCATCGGTTCAATCTCCTTTTGCTCCTTCTCTAATTCTTCAACAAACAAACTCGTTTCAGCCGTGGGTTCTTCCTCCGCTACTCCTATAAGCGCCAACATCTCCTTGCGATGGCACACATGATTAACGGACCATTTCTCATTGCATTTGAAGTGAATTCCCTTCCTCCGATGCTCACTGTGTTTAGCATCAGAGATGTGGCACTTCTTCCCTGCGTTACAGCCGGCAGAACTGGCTTGAAATGGCCGGTTTTTGGTGGGTTCTGGTGATATAAGGGCGGCATAGTGTTACGGTTAGAGTGGGCTGACTGATTCTGTCGTGGAAGGTGGGGATTGGGATTAATTTTGGAATTAGGGTTAAGGTTAGGGTTTCGCCAATTCGGGGAATCATGCATAAATTGGGGCCAATTTGGGTTTTTTGCAAAGGTTGATTTCTGGAGACAGTGACGAGATAATTTCGTTGCTATACTTGCCTTCTCCCCAACCAAGATTGACACTCCAACTTTCGATCAATAAGTTCGGCCCAATTCAAGGCTTGATCCAAGGTAGTAAGACCCTTGAGTTTCAATTCTACCTTCACCTCTTCACAAAATCCCCTTAAGAAGGCTCCGATTAACACTGGTTCGTCCACCAAATTCACATAATTAAACAAATTCCCTTCGATAATCGGCTACACTACCCGTTTGCTCCACCGACATCCATTGTTCATACAAGTCCCCATCTTCGAATGGACGAAATCGCTCCAAAATCAAGTTCTTTAATTCCTCCCAACACCTCACCGAAAGCCTTTGATTTGCGTGTTTATACCACATCATGACTTCACCTTCCAAACACACCACGGAAACCTCCATTTTCTGTTTTTCGCTAAGTTCATAATATCCAATCATCCACATCTTGCTAAGGATGGCAATGGGTCGTACTCAGCTCGGATTATACATACTCCGACTTTGATGCGGATAATAGTCAGTTTTTTTTTCAGTCCACCTCCATCAGAGTCGGATTATGCGTACTCCAAGTTTGCCCCGACTCGGACTCTCAAACCTCCAGCGGAGTCGGATTATCATCAAACAGTATCGTTGTGATATTGTACTAATGATTTTAATGCATACAAAATTAACAAAATATATTTTTCAAATACAATTTAACAAAAAAATATGTACTTTGAATTCAAGTTTAACAAGAGAAAATGAGAAAGTCATACTACTACAATTTAACAAAATTT
Organism: Amaranthus cruentus; assembly: GCA_019425755.1. Lineage (NCBI taxonomy): Eukaryota > Viridiplantae > Streptophyta > Magnoliopsida > Caryophyllales > Amaranthaceae > Amaranthus > Amaranthus cruentus. The sequence continues at coordinate 12,171,784 of CM033462.1, read as the reverse complement.
TCTCGCATTTTTATTTGGCGTATTTTATTTCTCTTGATCTTGTTTGTTGTATTCTGATTTATTAATCTAAATAAAAATACCAATTAGCTTTTCAAAATCAAAAAATACAATTAGTATGATAGGGAGCTTGAATTACTCACGTTTAGAGTTTTAAAGAAAACAAAATATTGGTGTAAAAGTCAAATTCAAAATCAGATTCCCTTCAGGGTCGAAGTCGGGTCGAAGTGTCGGATCTTTATTAAGGTCCAACTCCGGTCCGTCTCTAACTCGGACTCGGATCGTAAAGTCGGAGTCGGAGTCGGATGACTTTTTCCTCGGACTCGAATCGGATTAATTTCCTCTGATCGAGTCGGACTAGGGTCGGTTTCGGACTGAATTGTCATCCATACATCTTGCCCATTGAAAGATGGCAACTCCAATCTCCTTGCCTTCTAATTTGATTCCTTCCATCACATCGACCACGTCTCTCATCATAATGCCCACGCTTGTCATCACTTTGTATTCGCCAATTATCACTTCCCTTATGACAAACCCATTCATTAATTGTCTCTTTTTGATCCGAAATTCAAATGGATGGCTGCCTCCTATGATTTTCCTTTGTTTTCGACCCCAATTGCAAGATAATTTTCGCTTGCCCATCCATCAAGGCTGCCAATGCTTGGTCAGTCTTGTCTTGTTTCTTGTTTATCTCTTCAATGGTTGTTGATAACCTCTTCAATTCTTGCTTTGTCTTCTCCAACCTTTCTTGCTCATTTGTAGTTCCGAATTCCATGATGGAAAGAACCGTTATGATACCTATTGAGACAACCCCTGCGTACAAGAACCGAAAGCACACAAAAAAACACAAAGACACAATGATTGAGGCACAGCTTCGAGTGTTGTGAAAACTCCCTCTCAACTTCGAGTGTTGAGAAAACTCCTTGCCAATCAACTTTTATTCAATGAATGGATAAATCCCAAGCCTAATACAAGATGGCCTTATATAGTTATTCACTAATGCCACCTAAGCCCGACAACTAAAAATAAAATGACACATAAGCATCCAAAATTATGAACCAATAGCAGAATACTAATTACAAATATTCCTAATAAACCCCACTAAGTCGACAGCCCCTCCTTTTTCTTTCTTCTTTGATAGGTCTTAAGGACCCTCGGGACCACGGGTGTTATAGACTACTAAACAAATAATAATTGTACAGAAAAGTTTTGGAATCATACTATACCCATCACAGATACAGACATAATAACTCCTTATAACGTGAACCTGGTTCCATTTAATTATACAACTGTTGTTAGTTTTCACTTCTCAGGGAAAGTTCTATAAATTGAAAAGTTTCATTTTCTGTTTTAAAAACCACATTCTTGATTTCATATCATTAGAAATCCTTCTAAAAATGTAAATCCCAAGAGGCATCAAGAAACAAAACGATTGTCGTTTCAACCCATTTACTCCTATAATTTAAAAAATGACATCACATCACTACAAAACACAATTTTAAGGTGATAAAAAAGTAGGTTGTCATCGCAAATAAAATAAAATAAAATAAAATAAAATAAAAAAAGAAATTGTGGAACACATAATCCAAACTTTTTCTGGTCAATACCTGGTCAACAAGTTCCTTGCGCTTTAAATGAAGCTTTGCCAATGCTTCCTCATTAGTAAGCTTGGTTCCATTAATCCATTCCATTGTTAGGACAGCTTTACGAGTGTACTTCCAGTATATTTTTGGAACTCTAACAAGGCCTTGACCTCCATGTGTGTGAGAATTCCCAGCTGTATCTTAAGAATTAACTTGTAACCATCATCACATTTCAAACCAATACGACGATAAAAAAAGTACAAAATAAGAAGCCACTAGCCCACCAAAATTATAAACTTGTTAAATTACAAGTAAATTATAAACTTGTTAAATTACAAGTCAATTACGCAGTTTATATAATAAATCAATAACCCATCTATTATTTTCCATAATGAGATTCCATTATATAAGTCCTTCATTCTATACAAGTGAGTTTTTTACAAAAGGCAACATGTCACCTAAACTAGTTCTATGTATAAAAAATGGAACTCAAACCTTACACTATATTAATCTATTCCTACACCAGAATAAACAAATAAATGAGACAAAAATCCATTATAAAAACTCCCACATGGTCGGCCATCCATGCCCCTTGAACACACCTTTTTGTTTTCGTCTTCCCTAAAAGCATTTATGCATGCCTTTGTTCTAACAAAATAACCATCATGACAAGCATGCAAGCAAGAATGAAAAAGGCAAGAACACTCCCTTACCTCCTCATGTGAATTTCGGTCGTCCCAACTCCACTCAACCTATCTATTTCATTTTCCAAGTTTGAAGAAATTACAAAGGTATAGCAAACTTCATGCAAGAATCTCTATTTCACAAGTTTTGTTGAAAACTAGCACATGTAAATTATTTTTAGATGAAATCTTGTTTATAAACTAAGATCATTATAAATATGTATTTTATCATTGAAACAAAGAAAAATCATCTCTTTAAAAGCCCTAAAAATTTCAACCAAGATAGAGAAAAAAAAAAAGAGATTTTGTCTTCCATTTAAATCTTCATTCTTTGTTTCTTATCCTACAACTCAAACTTGTGGAACTTATTCAAGAAGTGTTCCATTAAAGTTAAAGGACAAAATCAACCAAATTGTCCGACTTACTAGGATAAGAAGCATACAAAGATGCAAATCGCTCTGCATTTTCTCCTTCTAAGATGTAATCTATCTCTTCAAACATGTGCCTCACCTATTCAACCAAGGGAAAAAATCTCAATTAGAAACATACACATAGAACTCTCCTCAGATTTAACAAGAACACCATGAAACCCATGGAAGATTTCTAAACATAGGCAATCTTGTAATAACAATTGCGTGTGCTCAACAAAACCTAAAACGAAGAACATTTGAGGAAATTCTTTCAAATTTTTGCCATGGCAATCATCAAAGGCGACAACTTATCAGTTATAACATAGGTTTGTTGTAACTTAAAAAAACATTAGATAAGCTAGCAGCTCCAGAGACAAATCGTATCAACCACATGAAACACAAAATATACATCAGATTTAAGGATGTGTGAAGTATCTGCTATTTTAACATAAATATATATGTTGATTACACTTGATGTGTGTTAGTACACTGCAAAATTCCAGGCCAAAGAGTATTGTTTTATTAGACTATATCTGAAACTAATGGTAGAAATTTGGAGAATACAATAACATCAGGATTGAACATGAAACCAGCCCTTCGGAGTGGACAAAGCATTTCTGCTAGTTGAACTAAGGCTATACAAAGTTACGAAAGGTTCCTTCTGATCTCAAGCCATTAACCCTTTCGATTGATTCACAAGGCACTTAGCTTTTCTAAAAGCCTAACAATGACGGAAACATCACTTGCCTTGACTACAAAAGTAGTTTTGCGACTGTTACCACAATCGTAATAGCGTACGAGATTTAGCATTATAAGTTGATTTGTATGTTAACTGTAATATTTTCTTCAAGGTATAGTTCCTACTCTTTCCATCTTCCCCTAGTAAATCTTTATTTATCAAATAAAATTTATATGTCCATACTCCATACATCTTTTCACTCCTACTGAGTGAACGACTGTCTGGCACAGCTTATAAATAGGCTAAGAGCATTGGGTGCTACCACCCATACCAAGAAACCTGAAAAAATGCAAGATTTTCTCCTAACAGTAACAGCAGATCAAAAAACGAGGTATCATCATTGGGTACTAAAACTTCATCCCATTAGCATGCACATATAGTCCTCTAGTAAAGAAGATTTGAGGAGGCTGTAAAGTTAGCTAGGGGTTCAAACTTCAATTCTCCAGTTTCACTCATCAGTTACCAGTAACAACTAACGAAATAGATCAGAAAGAGTAAGCTATCCTATTTCAGGAAAAAGCTAGTTATGCTATAGTTGCTGCAATACATACATGGAACAATACCTTTAAGAACTTAATGTAATATCTTCAAGAAAATTAATTGATAGAATGCAAAGGTTAGTTAAATAAATAACTTGTTAGGCAAAGGGTTGGGTCTTCCCTAGAGATTACACAAAGGGCATAGAAAATTTTAGTCAATGAAACAACATAAGAGCTTATAACAAAATATTAGCATTGTTGACACTTATGGCATTCCCAAAAAAGATGGAAATGTGATTGTGTTTTCGAAGTGATTAAAGTTGGTATCTAGTGGATCAGTGTAAGAAACAACTAAGAGTGCAATTAGTTCCTCGGAACGAAGATGTGACTAAAGAGAATGGACAAAAAGTCATGTGCAGGAAGAATGAGATGCGGTTGGGAAAGAACATGTGTATGAATAATACTAAGAAATAGAATATGGTGAATCAGATCAGTCTTTGTTACATGATTTGCCCACCTCACCAACGAATCCCGATTAGATTAATGCAAGGTATGGGGAGGCAGAATAGCAAGTCATCAAAGTAATGGTTCTCCGCAATCTTTAAACATAAACCACATCTACCAAGCCATCGTGAACCACTTATGGCTGGCTTTGTCATACAAACCCTTTCTTCACTTTTTCACAAAAACAACGCCCAAGGTAATAGACCATCCATTCAAAACATAATCCTACAAACCTTTCCAAGTTCCAAACCCGTTCACAATGTTATTCATAATATTTTATAGCCATGGGTTGGGCTGAGCGAATTGACCGAAAGTTGGAATGTCAGTCTTGGTTGGGAAAAAGGCAGGGGCAGGGGAGGAATTACCCTCTCACCATCTGAAAAAATCAGAATATGCCAAAATACCCAGATCAGCTCCAATTTAACTCGAATCCCCAATTCATGCGATATAACCCTAACCCTAACCCTAAATCTCAAATTAATTCTAACTCCAAATTTTCCAGATTCAATAATCAATCCCACCCAAACAACCCTAAACCGCACCATTACAACCCTAACCCACCCTGAATTCGATACCCGCCCACCCAAATGGTCGGCCAACAAGGGGAAAAGGAGTGGCGGCTTAGTGACAGTGAGTACCGAGATTGAAGAGCACGTGGGATGTGTTTCAAAGGTGACGAAAAGCAATCTATTAATCACTTGTCTAGGCGAAAGGAGATGAGTGTTTTGATAGAGGTAGCTGAGGAGGAAGAAATCGTAGGAGAGGAGTTGTATGTTGAAGAAATGGTGGAGGAAATGGAAGAAGTGGAGCCGATGGGGATATCTTTGAATTCGATTGTGGGCATTACAAACCAAAAGACTATGAAGTTGTTGAGCAGGATTGGGTTGAATGAGTTAATTGTGATGGGAGCTACTAATAATTTTATCTCCAACCGAGATTGTAAAGGTTTTCGAAAAAACGAACAATATTTCTGGTTTGAAAATTAAGTGTTCTCAAGTATTCTTGAAGAGCTGAGGGGCAAAGTGAGTACTACTATCCAAACAATTTCATGATCTTCAATTGAGTTGTTTATTCCTGAATCAAATAATCCAAACAATAAGATCAAGTGAAGATGTCTTTCCTACATATCCCCGTTAGATGAAGTGAGAATTTTTTGCAAACTTTCACTTTTATCCTTTCCTCTAAAAACACATCCCAAAACACAAACAAAAACCTACAAAAAAAATACCCTTCTCTTACCCAAAACCTATTTAAAAACAAATTTTCTCTTTTTTTCTCCAAAGTGTTCCATTTATCATCTTATAATCTAATCTTCTCTCTTTAAGATTACAAATAAAGAAGTGTAAAAAAAGAAAACGCATTTTGAACCGTTTTGAGGGATATATCATGTTTTCAGCCAATATTTGGCTTTATTATAATAGCATTACTTTCATTTTCAAATCACAATTCTGTTACCGCACTTTCCGCCCCATGTTGGTCTTCAACAACTCTTCCGCAGTCTTCTCTTCTACCTCTACAAAAATCATCTATGTGATACAAGTACGTGCAATGTCCATACGAAAAACCCACCCCTAACCCACCCAAACACCCTTAGACAAAACTTAGCACCACCATAGAATATTACAAATCATCATTGGATTGTAAACATCATGGAAACAAGAGCACTCAGAAGAAAGAGGATTAATTAGCTTTATATGCAAGTCTTAAGTTCACAAAAGATGTAGAGCACGGATATATCAATATTTCTTCAATTGAAAAATGAGATGTAGCTCTGATGAGAAAGTTTGTGTTCTATTTCAAAGGTGGGTCCTTACATATTCCTAAAAGGTCTTTCCATTGTTAAAATTTTGGGAAAATGCTAACGTCGCAGAACTAAATTTGTTTGTAACCAGTAAATAGATGAATACTCATTAAACAAGACATGTTATATTTTTAGTTTCAGATTCTTTTAAAAATTAAATACTTAACTATTAGATGATAGAGGATTAGACTTGCCAAACAAATAATCAATAGAACAAAAAAATGGATGTCTCACCATCTCATTTACCGCAACTAACAAATCCTTGCGAGCCTTAGCAAAACGTTTTAATTGGCCTCCAATCATGTGAAACAACAATGCGTCAAGAGTCAATGACAATGACATACCAGGCCTCTGCACCTTCACAGCTACCAGCTCTCCAGAATGCAAATGAGCTGCACCACTTGAATCATCAACAAAGATATTGAGATCAAAATCAAGTAAGATATCCAACTTTTCAGTTATTACATAATTTTAGAAAATAGATTATTAAAATGAATGATAAGACAATATAACCAATCCCACACTAGGAAGATAAAAATAACCTTTATAAACCTGCCCCAAAGAAGCTGCAGCAATAGGCTGTCGGCTGATATCAGCAAAGATTTCTGAAACTCGAACACCCAACTGGGATTCTATGGATCTCATTGCAACAGATGTTGGAAAAGGAGGAATTTGGTCCTGGAACAGTTGGGAGTACACATTAACCTTGATGCTTGTCAGTATGGCAACATCATCTCTAAAGATGATCACATAAAAGAAGAGAACCAAAACCTGCAATTTTGAAAGCTCTTGGCAGTATATGGTTGGTAATATATCTGGTCTAGTGCTCAAAGCCTGCCCAAGCTGCAGATACAATGAAACACGATTAGCAACACTTTAATACAGAAAATAAACCACTCAACGTTGTTGAGACTAAGGCTTTGACCTTATTCCCCAGTCGTAGAACACCTATTTGCAAGCCCTATGTGAATAGCATTTACTTATGATCACTAGCTGCTAAATGATTGGTTACATAAACATGCCTTTTCCTGAATATTCCTTTCACTTCCTAATAATAGAATTTTGTTACTCAATTGCTTGCTCATGTGAGTTTGCCACCTCAGTATTCTTTTTACGCCTCTGATACACCTTGATTGCCTTTGCCCTATCAGCAGGTATGACAAAGGCACTCAGAGAAGAAGACTTGCCTTAAACGAGCTATGAGATTAAAATGTGCAACCTGTTGTGTACTCGAACGAGCGTGATGTCACTCGAACGAGCAATCTGTCAAACTTAATCCAATAGCTTATTTTTGTGCACTACTCGAACGAGCACATCCTACAATCAGAGCATTGGATCCTGTTTCGAGTTTGTTGGAGTTACGAGAGTTGATTCTAATTTTTTATTCTTAGCCTGAACTATGTATAACTCATTAATGTATAATCCCCTATAAATAGGGAGCTCATATGCTCATTACAAACACATCAAACACAAACCTCAAGCCTAAACACATAGCCTTAGTCTCTCTTACTCTCAATTGTATACTTCATTATAAGAGTTGTTATACTCCATTGTTATAATATAAACAAGAAACTACACACCTCGGAGTATGTAGTCATCATTGGGTGAACCTCCTTAAATGCTTGTGTCAATTATTTGCATTTAATTTCCTTTAAACCTTATCATTTTCATTGAAATACATATTGGTTCATCAAGGTACTTCATACCTTCGATCTTGGTGATATTAGAGTTTGAGAATGGTTTCTTAGACTCTAATCAAGCTCTCAAATCAATCACTACTTTGAATAATACAACCTTTCAACATTTTCCTTAAAATAATACCAACTATATTAATTAATCATAAATTCAATCTTCGAGAGGTGTTTCGCTCTGGCATATTTTGACTTGGTGAACTACATATGTAAGCCAATGGTCAAACAAAATTAAAAATACAAATCCCTCACCAACCTCCACCACCACAATCCACATGAACATAGTTATTCCAGAACATACTCACGCAAGTGTTTATGGGTTAGATACGTTCTCCACATCATATGGTTTTTGTATTTCTCAAAGTAATTTTAGCAAATACAAACTCCCTCAAACACTCAATGTGTATACACTCTACTCTCAAACATAACATCAGTGTTTGCTCACAAAGACAAGCTCTCACTCTCTCTTGGTTCAACAACCCTAGAGGAATGTTTTTTGTTCTTCTCGTGTTCTTCTGACCCTCAAGGCCTTCTATATAACCCCTTATTCCACAAATTCCTCACGTCGGCACCAAAAACGAGGTTTTAACGGTATGTGCTCATTCAAGCACCATCATTGCTCATTTAAACAAGCTTCACTTTTCGTTCGGAGCAAGCCTCCACTAGGCTCCACAGCCTTGCTCCATTTGCTTGAACATTGTCGGCACTGCTCGTTTGAGTGTTAATCTCTCGTGTGCTCATTCGAACAGTTGTCGCCAGCTACTTGTTGTGTGCCTTCTGTTTTGTGGTTTCTGTTGTGCCCTTTCGAGCTGCCTTCCACCCAACCTTCAGTCCTAGGCACTTCATTATGCAACTACCATACAGGCTTAAATGTTTATTTTTTGCGAATTACAGCCACCAAAGTATTAAAGTTTACAGGTTCAGGCCAAAAACTCAGAACTCCGACCACTTAGCCAAAAATTCCGACCACCAAAAGGGTCGGAGTTTTGTGGTTTGGCCTAAACCTGCAAACTTTGATACTTTGGTGGCTGTAATTCGCAAAAAATAAACATTGAGGCTGTAATTCGCAATATTACTAAACTTTAAGGCGATAATTCGCATATTATTCAAAAAAAAGACAAAAGTAAAAGCTAAGCAAGTACACAGTTCATCACATACTTTCTCCCTCCCTAATTTTCCGCATTAATTCACATGCTTTCTCAATCCCTAATTTCCAGTATTTACATGTGAATTCTAATTTCTTGCACAAGTTTCCTCTACACTTCTTAGCTACTCCATTAATCGTCTTTTCCACTAGTTTACATGATTAGAGCAAATCTTCTTCAACAAGCTAGTTTTATAGGACCTTAGTAAGAATACATTAAACTGACAAGAATAGACCCATTCTTCCCGCTCCTTAATTTTGGACATGCCTCCAACTCAACCCATCCCCCCTCTTAACAAAAAGTAAAGAAAAAGTGAACACCTACCCAGTCAGCCAAATATTCAAAAGACTAAGGACTCAATCAAGTATATCGATGTCATATATTCTTAGAGTGTAGATAAAACCAAAGGAAACATATTCAACCATAACAACCACCAGCCGAGAAAACTAGTAAAAACTATATTACGAAAGCGATGCATTCCCATACAAACCTACTTCACAATGTTCAATATAATCTTATAATATGGTGTACAAACTCTCCAAATTATTGAGGATTTTGGGGGCCCAGATCGGATATTCGATTTTGATAGACAAGAAAAAATTAAGGAGATAGCAAGCAAACTAATATGAATTCTTGACCAAGTATACATGATTTTATGTATGCAATCTCATATAATCCACATATCTTGATAAACAACAAATACGAAAATCCTTTCAATAAGAGTCCAAATGTAAGAAAATGAGAAAATATAGAAATGAAGATAAGAAATTGCTTAAGAGAATAAAAACCACTTGCCTTCACATAAAATGGCCCCAATCGAATTAGTGTTTCGCAAAACTGCACAAAATTTAAAGTTATCAAAGTGAGTCATAGGTGGTATCACAAAGATAGTTGAAAGGCAAGGGAAAATTTTCATATAGATGGCATCACAAATTGCAGGAAATTCATACATGAAGGAAGGATTTTCTCGAACAATTAATATAGTAATATAAAATAAATGATTCACAACAAAATGAAAATAAAATACACAAGAAAAGAAAGTCGCTTTGCATACACCATTATTTGTATATATCCCAAATATGAAACATAATTCAGTGTAGACTGTAGCATGTTCTTAGATGAAGAAGAATTCTTGGATACTATGATAATGGAGGTCAAGGTTATTTCCTGTTATTAGCATCAGTCAACAGTTGGAAGAGGTTTCAGAGAAATTGAGCTACTTGAACTCAATAAATGAAAGAACAGAAAAGAGAGAAGGATAAAGTATAAGTGAGAAGATAAGTAAAAATTTATACAAGGATCAATCTACTAAAATAGAATAATATGTTATAACAGATTTAACAGCACTCTAACAAACTCCTTGCTACTTTACCCGCAAACATTCTCCTATATGAGACTTTTGTCTGATTGAAGCAAATAGAAACATTAGTCTTTCCTTGACTTTGTTAAAGTGATGCATTAGTCTTTAATTTCAGCAGCTACAAATCAATGGAACTAACGGCATGTCGTTTGTGTTCCATAGAAATATAGTAGAAATGACGCAAGTTCAAAGTTCCATTGAAGAAAGAAAAAAATAGAAAAGACAAAGGGACCACAGCTCACCTTCATGGCACGTTTGTGAATATCATCAACAAAAAGTTGCCATATAGACAACTTCAACACATAGTAAGAGATGACTGCAGCTCGGAATAAGGCCAAGAATGGCCCAAACCGATAAACTACAGAAACACTTCTGGAGCTGTACGTTCCCAATACATGTCCAAATTCTTCCTCTAACGATTGTTTCCTCTGCTGTGCATATTCAGCAGATGGCCTCTCTCCATGCACGCTATTAAGGCTAGTAGAAAATCTGCACCAAATACCCCACTCTAAGAGACCAAACAGTTTAGCAAAGGAGCAAGGTACATATAAGTTACAAATTACTCAGTTTTAGGGCTGGGTAGAGTAGACTTTTCACCTTCCACATGGGGTTGAGGGCAAAACAACTGGGTAAAAATTGGTCTTCAAAAGGCTGATCTATGGGGAAAAAGCATGCATAACTATCACATATGTTTAATGATGCCATTTTATACCCGCCAATTAAAATTTGCACCAAATACCCCACTCTAGAATCGCTAAGATCAAAAGGCTATCCCAGCAAAATCTAACTGTAACAGCAAATCAATGACACTATCACTTCAAAAATCCTACTCATCTTACGATGTTTTAGCCCCTGTCTCTAGCCACATGCACTAAAGATTCGGAAAAATAAAAAAATAAAAAAAATAAAAAAACATTACAAGGAACCCAAGTATGCACTAACTTTATCCGTTGCTTTACTTTATTGAAGTATATTATTATGTGTAGATAACTAAAGTTAACACAAATTTTCACACTTACCATTATAGTTTTCATGGATTAAAATACGAGTTTACACAATTGTTTCTACCAATTGCTCATGAATCATGACATAAAATCCAAATGGTATACTTCCATTAGCCCAAAGATAATTCCTTGGTTTTGAATGGTGTTATGCTGAGCCGACTATTTTTGGTTGACATTTTATTGAATCACTTAGACTTCTACTGAGAAGCATGCCACAAAATGTTTAAAAAATTCAAACATGAACTAGAATATAACAACGAAATTCATATCTTTCCTTCCTAGTGAAGCCAGTGCTAAAGCAGCATGAAAAGTATTCACTCACACTCTCATCTGGAGCAAAATCGATGCGAACTGAATATCTTCATTAACTCTCTGACAATTCCATCCTCGCAATGATAAACAACTCCATGTCCCCGTTAATGCTGCAAATAAAACTAATGTAATAAAACAGAAACAAAATACAAAAACACATCAAAGAAGACAAATCCAACATAGTTTCTTATATTGTCCTAATGAAAGGAAAAAACAGAAGGAAAAAAAGTTCCACACTTTACCCAATCATAGACAACAAATAGTTTGTGTGTCTAAAAACTATAGCCTTTGTAAAATCAAAAGTTGAAAAAGAGGGAAAACATGATGGAAAGTGAGGACGCGAGTTGCTATGCCTATACAGCATTGTCAACGTTACCAATTGAAAATCTTTCATGTAGCATTAAAGAGGAGTTCAACGATCAAGATGGATACACCCTCCCACATTACGATCTACAAGCCAACATATAGTTCGACTGGTAAAACATCTGAAAGATGAGCAGGGGACAATAATTCATCAAAAGCACCACCAAATAAAATCTAAAAACATAGAGAAAAGGTCTCCCACATGAGGCTAACATCTATCACAACTCAGCTAGAATTACACAAGTAAACTGTAAACCACCCTAATATCATTAGCATGTGCAAAGCGGTGTGCAGGGCTCCATTAACCGACGGCCTCAAACACATGAGTACTATTTCACAAGAGGGTAACCAAGTTATAAAGATCTTAGTTGTTTCAAAATCTGTGAACTATGAAAGAAGCTAACACGTATATGCTATCTTTTTTTCAAAAATCTCACTTTTGTTCATCTTCTTTCAAAAATCTCACTTCCGTTAAAAAACTTATATAATAGCTAGTTGGATAGGTTTAATTAATGGTTTGATTTTATCATATACTAGTATTTTGATTCTTTTTGGTAAATTTTAAAGGTCTATAAGATAGGCCCCAAAATTTAGGAGACGGCCTTGATCATTAGGGCAATCACCCAAATCTTCTAGCGCATGTAAATAATAGATAAAAATTGCTGAACCTTTGACTGAATTTACAAATATTTACTCCTCATATATTTTGAAAATATAACTCCTACATGATTACAAGTTACAACAGCCGACAAGTAGTCATACTGTGGTAAAAGAGTGACGAGCCCTCCTAAACCCATCCAACAAGAAAGACATTAGCAGTAAAAAATTATAATAACATAACTGCAGATTGCCATGATCAAGGATTAAAGAGAAACAACTCTTTTGGCATTACTAACAAAGATAAATTGGGAGCCGACTGAAAATAACTAAAACGCCCAATACAATCGGACATATTTAGATCATAAACTTCTATAAAATAACTTGACCAAACAAGAAGAAATGGAATAGGATTTACCCTTAGAACGCAATGTTGCATGGCGATGGTAACGGAGAATTGCAGCGGTAAATCTCATTGAGGAATCAAACAAAGAGAGAATGCGTTGTGGTTTGCTCTTAGATTCCAGCTGTTCGACGAAATGCGCAAGTGAATGTGGAGTTAAAAAATTTGAGAAACTAAGGCAGTCGCAAACTCAGAGCGGTTCATTTCATCAAAAAAGAAAAAAACTGAGAGCGGTTAGAACAGGAAACCGAATGGAGAGAAGGAGAGTCTGAGTAGACATCCTGCGTTGGCCTAATACTGCCACGTTTTATATTTTTCTGAGTTCACTCCTTTTCCTCTGCGTCCACCATCACGGTTCACAGAGGAAGGAGACACTAAAATAGAGTTGTTAGGGTGAAACAATCTAAAAAGTAAACCATTTTTTAAAAAATTCATATTAATAATTCAACTTTTAATTTTTCACTCTGAATAAATTTATTATTTGAATATTTTTTAATAATTAGTTGAGTGGCTGTGTGTGCATTTATAGTGAATAAATTCCACCTTTGAATTATTTTTTAATAACACAAGGTCCCTCAAATTACACTATTGAATTTAATAATGTAGTCTTATACATTTGTATTATTAATAATGCAAATGAAAATATAGAAATGTAAAAGTGTTGTAAAGAGTGAAAGATGCAAGGGCCGGAGGTGTATAATAAATAGTAGGTATCATAATTAAAGTGAGACATACAAAAATACTAAAGTTCATATATATGCTAGACACTTGTCATGATATGGGCGATTAATGTTTACTTCATAGATCTACATTGCAGAATTGTGTTTTTTTACCTTTGATGGTCAATCTAAAATATTTGTAATCTTTCAACACAAACTTTTCATTACAAGACACGTGTAGTCATCAATGTAATTATGTAAACATCAGTTTGTGCAAGGTGCTAAGATCTATTGATTTAAGAAATTGAATCTTAGATTAGAGAGAAGAAATTTGAAGAATGAAAAAATAGAATATTTAATAAGAAAACTTACGCTTTATTAGCTAGAACCCTAAATCCCCTAAAATGACATTGTACTAAGTTAGCAAAACTCACAAACAAATTAAAAATCAACCCAAAACAAACATAGAGAAACTCACAAAATGCAAAGAAATTATCATGAACTCCAACATTATTCGTCTGAAGTTGGTATGAAATTTTGCCCTCAAATCAAATTACTTCTATATAGTAAGACAAACAAATCAAATATCATTACTTGCATCTTTTCGATAATTGATCTGAGTGTACTTGTGATAACCTAGTAACAACAAACAAAAACTTGAAATCAAGTAGACTTGTGCATTGGGGCGAATAACGGGTGGTATGAACTTAAATAAAACGGGTCCAGTCGGGCCAAGTCTTGCAAAATGAAACGCGGTTGTTGAACATTTAGTGTCTATAAATTTATAATCACTAAGTACAACTAAAGTATTGGAACAATATGTATTAAAATACAAGGTCTAAAAGGGGTTCAAAGGATAGGACAAAAACGGAATTGGAAAACCAAGCTAGCCTAAAAGTCGACTCCGCTTTCCAATGGACTGGGCCTAAAGCTGACTCGGCTTTAGGTTCTGCAATCAATTTTTTGTCAGCAGGTAAAGCCGAGTCGGCTTTCCTGGAAATGGAGCAAAAGCCGACTCGACTTTTTGTTCTGATATGACCGTTGAGTCATTACGTTTCCTTTGTGTTGATTGCATTGGATTCCATTACTTATTCCACTTTATTTCTGGAGTTACAAATGAATAATATGGAGAATAATGTTCATGAATGCCATGGTTTAATGGTGTAATAGCCCGAGTCATACATGTAAATATGAATTCCGAGTCACACATTGGACATTTAAGTTAAATCGTTTCTAGAACCGACGACCAACTAGTGATAAAGAAATAAATAACAATAACGAAAATAATAAATCAGCGAAAGTCTTAAAGTTTACAACTTCAGAACCTACTGGCCTCATCCAAAACTAATTAATGTTCAAAATAAAAACAATGAGTTCATTCGATAAAAATAACATAATCTATTGGTCTAATTCTTTGATTCCTCACACACCAACCCCACTTGCAAGTCAATCTACTATTCGTCGAATGACAACAACATAGCACGTTCCAAAGAACATAAACAAGTACACGGCAGAGACTTCATACAATGCATTTTATAGGTTATGTACAAGCAATGAGTTCTAGCATGTGATGAGTGAGTCTTATGCCACTCATCGGGTAGTTAATGAGTCCATTTCTCGCGTATTTACTTGCATTCTATGCTTATTATGTTAGTTAATTGCTCATATTTTTACTTGGTTAGTGTTATTTGCATTCTTGTACATTTTAGTTCATTTAGGTGCATACTATTGCATTTCCCCTCTTTGTCTTTGTTTGCCTCCACTCCTCCTCCCCTACTGAAGTGAAACGAGGGATGGGAAGCCTTCCTTGCAATGCCTTCTTGAAGATACGCCTTTAGCACGCCCAATATGTACAGCCCAAAAGTCTCCACAAGTGACACAAAGTGCCTTGTACAGAAAATTCAGAAATGCACTTGTTTGGATAGTTCTTGAATTGATTGACTTGAATCTTTGATGTTTCAAGGCAACCAATTCCCTCCCTATGATCAAGACTACTCTCAATTATAGTAGGTAGCAATCTTGGACTACTCAAGATTGGTGAGCACTCACACTCAAAAAATAAAGAAGAAAACAACTTCAATGTGTGAACTTTATTAAAATCTCAAAACTGCCTTTATTACATGCCTTGGGCTCTTATTTATAGACTAATGCATGAGGAACAATTGCTAACACTCCTTAAGGACTCAACACACTAATACTAACGGTCAAAAGGAGTCACGTGCAAAACACACGCACTTATTTAAAGATAAAAACAGAAACAGTAAAGGAGTGTTGCAGTCATGTTGCTGTCAGAATTTCGTGCGACTAGGCTACCTTCCACCCATCTTCTTGCTGCCTTCTCGTGTTTGGAAATGGTCTCCCAATGTCTTGATGGAAAGATCCTAGTGTAGGGATTCCATCCCTTCCTTCCATGTCCTCTAATTCGTCTAATCGAGCTCTGCATAACCTCATCAAGGTGGGCTGGTCACTAGCTGATGGACTCCCTTTTCTGACAGCATGTGTTGGTGAGTGGGGGTCCTTTGGCTCTGGTTCTTGGGGCCTTTTCATGATGGTTAAGAGGCACTTAAGGCCTTGATGGAAAGGTCCATGTAAGGAGATGTCAAAATCGGTCTCCGTGCCTCCATGCCATTAGAATTCCTCTTGCACAACCCTTGCAAAGGTGCCTGGTCAGCAGGTCGTGTTTGCCAGCTTTGTATCCGATCGTCGGATTTTCAGGGGAATCCATGAAATCCGAAGGGAAATCGCTCCTATCCCCTCGGGGCGGTAAAGGTGTGGGTCACTTGCTCAGGGTTCTATATATGGGGCCAGAATAAAAGCTATCACGGGAAGGAAATTTCGGAATATCCGGGATCCCTCCTCTTTAACGGGCCTCTTATTTCTTGGAACTAAAAGGAAAAAGGTTTGGGGAACGGTACCGGCCAGAATGGCGGCGTCGCAAATGATAAAGGTTCGATCCTCGGCTAAAGCCACGGAGGAGCGAGGAGGCGAGGAAAAGCCGGCGGAACAGCGGATGTGAAGATCTTTTGGAGATTTGGATCGTCCCAACCCCAGAAAGGGGGCAGTGACCGGCCATGCATGAAAAGATCGGGTAACACACCCCTCGAATTAAGCTGGGAGGAGGCGATTAGAAGAAATACCCCTCTGAAGGGCGAGGAGAAAACAATCGAATGGAAAGACCCCGGGAGAGGTGGAAGCTCTCCAAACTCATGAAGGAAAATCGGGCATGTTTGCATGGACGGCGGCTTTACGGTCGACCCTCCACCATCCCCTAAATTGAATTAGTGGAAGGGTCGCCGTCGGAAGAAGAGGAGCAGGCTCCGAAAGGAAAGGATTTGAAAGAGGGGTGAAAAACTTCCCGGGATTCATCGTTTAATACCCGATTGGGCAAGCGTGGTCACTTTCAAAAGCCCAAGGGATGGAGAATTTGGGAACCCAACCTCAAAGGCTTTAGAAGGATTTTATCCCAGAATCACCCGGTTGGTGACTCCCGCCGGGACATGCCCTTCTGGCGTATGGATGCATTCCGGGGTAATCAAATCTTCCCGGACCACGGGATAAAAGAAAAACGTCTTCATTTGTCCGGTAAACTATAAGATGATGCCCTTTGGCAGGCGGGGAGCCCATCAGGGATGGAGGATATTTGCGGCCGGTGGGGAACACAGGAATATTGGGCGTTCCTGGTGAAACGAAAGAAGGCGATTCCCGCACGAAAGAGACCCCGAAAACATGAGGAAGCATAGCATGGTGAATCCTAAAAAGTGTGTTTATGTCGGGAAAATTCTTAGGATTATTGGTTTATTATGAGGGGATAGATGCAAACCTTGCCAAGGTCAACGTCTTGGACTGGGGAAAAGAAGGACATCATGAGACTCCGCGGGAAGGATGGCGTACTTTGTCAGTTCTACAATCGTGAAAATCCCGGTTCTTAGGTGTTAAGGCATAAAAGCTTTTAGGAAGAAGAACAGCCCACCCTTTTGAGGTTGAAAAAATCCCCCCCCCCCTTACTTCTTTGCAAAGCTAAGGGAAATTTCACCTTATGTGCCCAAAACCCGAGGGGATGATTGTTAGGAAGGAACACCCGGCATCTATTTTGTGGGAATCCCTCTTGGCGCCCCAAGTGGTGGGTGCTAACATTTACCCGGAAAAAATCATTGAGCGAGAATAGAAAATCGGGAAGGTTGGCAGGGGAGCCGGGTGAAACGGATATGGTATAAAATTGGGCGAGAACACCCATAAAGGGCCCGGCCAGAGCTCTTTCGAACTCCTAACCACCCAGACTAATTACCAACGGGGAAACTGGATGGCTCCTCCCCCAAAATGGGCGGGGCGGGGTGTTATATCCCCGAAGGCAAGCTTGAGTCGCCAAAGTTTATTGAGCCACCCGAGCGGCGGATAGGGGCCATTGCGATGCGGCTTTAAACCTTAGAAGCCAAACATGTGAAGCTAAAATGGGCCCAGTGAGTAACGGTCCGGGAGAATATGAAGCAAGAACCATCCATAAAAATACCCCGGAAAGTCAAAGGAATTACCTCTTTGTCCAGGTAACGGTTGCAGTCCAAAGCAGTAGGCGTCGTTGTCGGGCGTGCGAAGCAGACAGGTCGGTCCTCGTGGAAGTAAAACTCAAAGTCCCAAAACAGGCGTATATTTCCTGGGGGCTAACCTCCTCGGATGGGAAATGGTAAGTTAAAAAAGAAAATGTTCCGGGGGTGGGAAGGAAATAAAAAAAACGGAATTCACAATGGTGTGAAAATTGTCAAATCAAAAGTGGACCTTGCTAAAGGTTTTAGGGGAAGGCGGGAATGTCGCGGAAATACCCGAGGGTTGCGGGCCACCACCGAGGGCAGGGGCCTGGCGGAGGCCTTGAGCAATACTTTGCCCCGGCATTGTCGGGAGCGAAAAGATGGTGGAAAGGGGCAAATTGAATTAACCGAATCAACAACCCACCCCCGGCAGAAATACATCCCCAGCCGTCCCAGCCATGGGCAGACTTTGGGACCATTCCTGGCCCCGAGGGGGTAATTTTAATCGTGGGAGTGTTATTCCCAAAGTGGATAAGGCGAGAACCCTGCCGTATCCCCGAAAGATAAGAAGTTCATGCGGTACATCATGGGTTGGCTACCCCGTCGACCTGGATAAAAGCGTTATTTAGCGACCCTGGATCATATCCCGGACTTTAAAGATGGTGGTATTGGTCGTAACCCACTCAATGGGAAATTTGAAAGGGGAAAAAAAACAAATTAGAATGGGTTAAAAAAAAACTTTGGCGAAAGGGGGTGGGAAATCACCAATTGGCGTCTTTGGTACGGCCTCAAAAGGCGGGTGAGACTCCTTCAAACTAGTATATGGGTGAAGCTCGATACACCAGAAATAGTCAAAACCCTTTCGAATTCGGTCCCGAAGGAAAATGGGGAGTCTAGGATATTGGACCGGAACTCTTGAAGAACTAAAGGGAAGAAGCATTTAAAATGGCGCACGAGCAAGTGGGTATATGAAAAGGTGAAAGAAAGAACCTTCCAGAAGGAGACTTAGTCCCGGTCTGGCGGTTTCGAGACCCGGGAACTTCTAGAAACGGAAGACATTCATAACCAATTTTGGGTCCCCGGGGTATAAAATGAAGAAATGGGTAGAAAATTTGTAATTTGGGTTAGAGTCTTGAAATTCTATGTGTAGCCATACGTTGTAAACCCCCCAAAAGATCCCCAAGCCCACGAGGCCTTATAAAAAGTAAATAGAACAACTTTTGGGTTGGTGAAATACAAGCAAATATTAAAGGACAAGTTAGGCCCATACCTTAACATGAAAAACATCCGTTGGTTAACAACATAACATGAAAACTATTTTGGTTAAGGCGGAACCCTTTCTAGAAAACATGATTTTGGTTAAACGGACATACCTTAAGGGGAAAACCCGGTTTTGGTTAAAGACGGACTCTTAACATGAAAGCCCCCGATTTTGGTTAAGATAACCCTTAAAAAAACAGATTTTGTTAAAAGGCAATACCAACTGAAAACCGGTTCCGGTTAGGATAGCTCCTTGAAGCCCCCGTTCTGTTAAACCCGGTTCCTTAACCGGGGAAACAATCGCTTCCTGATTAAGGCGAAAGATCCTTTTAAAGCAAGCACGGCGGGGCGTAACCTTCCGCAGGCACTCTTATCTTAAAGTTCTTTCCCCGGACCCGCGCATTCTTGGGCGAGACTCCATAGGAAAGAAATATAATACCGGGGAGGTATCCCGGGCGTCCAAAAAAGTAGGTATCCTTGGGTCAACATTTCCTGAAAAATTTATTTCCGGGAAAGCGTGGGATCAAAGACTAAAAAGTCCTTTGTTCCCTCCGAGAATAGCCAATTAAAACAGGCTCGGGTAAGGACGGGTAGGGGTGCGTGTACCCGAAAGGAAAGGCCCTAGTTAACCCTTTGGGATTCATTGGGCGGGTCAGCATGTTTCCTAAACCACAAGTGTTTTGTCCGGGTTTGAAGGCAAACATTGGCAAACAAACTAAACAATTTCCATACATAAAATGGAATTGCTTACATATGCAAAGTAACCAAAGAAATACGAAACGAACAAGGAAATGTTCAATGAAGATTATACCTCCTGGAAGGCAAAATTTCGTCTTTTTTTTTTTAGTACTCCTTTAGCTAGCTCCCAAATAATTTAGGGGGCATTATAGGGATGGTTTTATGGGTATCCTCGTTAGATAAGTAAAAAAGGAAATTTTCTTTCAAAATCTGAAAACAAAAGGAGAAACTCGGTAGGTCCCATTTTCAAAATTGTTATGAAATATGTAAAAGGAAAACAAAAAGAAAAACAAGGCGGGCAAGGAGAAATATAAAGGTGCTTATCTTGAAAACGGAAGAATTACAAAAGTCACCAAAACCAAAGCTGCCAGAGAGGAAGAACGAAAATACAATACCCAAAAGAATGAAAATAAACCCGCAACATCCCGAAAGAGGAAGGAGGGGTAGAAGCGGGAATACGAGGTGCGGGAAGGGGACCACGGAGTGCGGGAAGAGGTAACTGCCGAGCTTGTTTAACCCGGTAATCTTTGAAGCGGAATGAAAACTACGACCCCCAAAGTCGGGAATGGGAAACAAAGCTTGGCAAACACTCGCTTTGCGGCGGTCCGCTGGTAAAAAGCCCCTTAGCAACCACCCTCGGCTCCCGAGCGCTCCGGCCGGTCGAGCCTTAGCAAAGATCCTCCCGAACACTCAGTTAATGAATACCTTGATCCCAGGATCACCGTACTTTAAGGGAGAAATTTGAAGATCCTTCTCCCTTCCATGCGCCTTAAGTAACTTTCCTCCCAACCAGACCCTTTCCCGGGGGTTACTCCAGTCGCCTTGAATTTACCGGTGGTCTTTCAGGGAAAACTTGGGGTTTTATTGGGGGCTCTTGAAGTGGTCACCCGGATCCTACGACCTGACGATGGTCTGGCCTCCAAGTCTTTACAACCTTATCCGGCCCCATGGTGCGAAGGTCCCTCTTCCCGATCTTTCGGCAGTATGGCATCGGGGGGCTCACAGAAAACGGCGGCTTGTTCCCAAAGGGATAACTTGGGTTGGGCGGTACCTACCTCGCTTTGCTGCCTCTCTCTCATTTTTTGAAAAATCCAGGGAGGAAAAAGTACTTTCAAGATTGCACCTACTACACGCTCCCTCCTTGGCTCTTCTAAAGGAATTTGAAGGAACCAATGACTGGCCCCCAATCAGAACCGGAAAAGCAACCTCTCCTTTTGGCCTCCCCTCGCTTTTGTGGCTTCCATTGGGTGGCCTCCAAGTCTTGCACCCTTTGGGTCAATCAAAAGGACCCTAATGAAGTTTCCTCCTCGGATCTTTACTTTCTCGATGGGGAAACACGGACTTAAGGTCCGTCGATTCTCCCAACCCGAATGGCAGGAACCTTTTATTGTATCGGGATTAACCCCAACAATCTAATCCCTGATGTCGCGGTCCTAGCAATAAAATTGAGCAAGTACGAAAAGCAAATTAAAGAATTGGAAGGAATACTAAGGAGCCAAGCGAGTAAAGTACTTTCCTAAACAGCGGCCCCTCGTTTGCGAGGAAGGAGGATAATCACCTCCTCCCCATCACAGCCACGTCCGGTTCCAGCCCCCTCCCAGGGAGGCGGTATGGGCGGTAAACTTGGCGTCCTTAAGAGCCTTTTGAAATCCCCCTTTTTGAATCAAGATCACCCTCCCGAAGCGAAAATTGCGGGATGTATGGGAAAAAATCAAAAAAAAAATCACTAAAGCTATTAAGGATAATTGGGAAGCAAAGGGAGAGCCAAGCGGGGAAACCCTTCGGAGCGGTATCGGCTCCTTACCCGTCGCTCAATCCGTCGCTCTCCTTTCTTCGATCGTCCCGGTCGGGGCCTTTGTTTCTTCCGAATCCTCGGCAGGTCAGTGGGGGCGCCGATGGGGGATTCCTCAATAATGCGGATAGAACACCACCGGGGGCGGGGGGGGTTCCCACCAAAAGGGAAAAAAAGAGGGAAATTTTTAAAAAAACCCCAAAGTGGGTGGGAGGAATAGTATAGAAGGGGGGGGGTTTTTTCCCGATCCCCAATTTAACCATTCCTTTTCATAAAAAGGGGACTTTTCCCGGGCCCCCGGGGGCTTTTCTTCAATAGGGGGCCCCACCATAAAAAACTCGGGGCTTTAAAGGAAAAAAAAAAAAACGGAGGAAGAAAAAAAAACCCCGGGGCCCGCTGAAGTAAAACGGGGATTTTGGGGAAAATGTGTCCCCCCATCATCGAAATGTCCAAAAAGGCTCCCCCCCGGGGAAGGGGCCCCTGGGGGGAAAACCCTTTCCCCGACTCAAAACCCCGGGTAGCCCCCCGGGGGGAAATCCCGGACCCCGGGAAAAACCCGGTTGGGTCACCTCCCCGGAAAAGGAAAGGGGTCCCCCCCGGGGAAAAAAGGGCCTCTCCGGGGCACATTTTTGGGGCAAAAAAAAACCTTCTTTTGGGAAAAAAAAACGGCCGCCACCCTTTCTTCCCCTTTGGCCCTGCTTGAACCCAACAACCCCTGGAAATTAAATACCAGAAAAAACCCAAAAAAAATATGAAACTTAAACTTCGTCTCTCACGAGGGGAAGAACCCCGGAAAAAGGGGGGTAAAAGGGGCCGGGTTCCCCTTTTCCCATAATCATGCCCGAAAGGGCGCCCTGAAAAATGGAAAAGGGGCCTTTTTGGGGAGTTCGGGTTTTTAAACCCCCCCCCCGGGCCCGGGGAAAACCCCACGAAAACTAGGATTAACCTTGGGGGGGAAATCGAGCGAGAGGAAGAAACCCCTCTTGGGTGGCCACCTTCCCAATTTGGGAAATGGCGGGAAAACGGGGAGGATCAAAAACTTCTCAGAAAAAATTAAAAAACCCCCCCCACACCCGAGAAGGGGGAAACCTTTTTCCCCCCTTTACCACCTTCTCGGGCTTAAAAATTTCCCGGCGGTTTTAAAACGAGGGGGGGACCCCCCGGGGTTTTTGTGGTTAAACCCACCGCCTTTTAGGCGGGCCCCAAACCCGATTTTTGGGGTGAGGCCCGGGGGGACCACACAGTGAGGGCCAAAAAGGGGGGCCCCTTTTTTCCCCCCCGGGTGATCCGGTAAAAATTTGGCAGGCAAAGGGGCAAAAAACCCGTTCCCGGGGCGGGGTTTTTTGGTTTGGTCCCCCGGGGAAGTGATCTTTGGGAATTCCCTTGGCCCCGGACAGGGGGCGGGGGGAAAAAGGGCCCTTTTGAAGGGTTATAAAGTTTGGGGGATAAGGGGCGCCCTCCCATTAATTTTGTGAAAACAACAAATTTGTAAGGGGGAAAAGAAAAAGGGAAAACCAAAACGAAACATAAAGTCTCCCAAAATTGAGGGGGTCGGTTTGGGAAAAAAGGGAAGGGCCCCCGAAAGGGGGGGGCTTCATGGCGAGGGAGCCACTTGTGCTTGTACTTTCGGCACCCTAGCTTCTCCGGGGGCGAACGGGGGAAAGGAAAAAGCCCCCTCTCCCAAAGGGGGAAACTTCTTACCCCCCTTTTGGGGCATGCAAACAGTCAAAAGCGGGGGGGGGAGAATTCGTTCCGGGGGGCCCCGGGGAAACCCGACCAAAAAGGGGTTTTTTAAAATCGCCTCAAATCCCCCAAAAGGCGGGGATGGACCCCGATTTCCCTTTTAAACCCCGCCGGAGAGCGAAAATTTAAACCGCCGATCTTAAAAGGCCCCCAAAAGGTCGGGGGGTTAAGGTAACCCGGGCTTTCCCCAAAAAAAAAATGAAAGGGGAAAATCTTAGAAGGGGGGGAGGCGGTTTTTTCCCCGGGCGGAAATAATAACCCGGCCCGGCCCCGGGGAAGGTGCATGGGGGGAACCCCCAAGATAAGGTGAAAAAATTAAAAGGGTGAAAACTTTCAGAGTGGGGTTTAGTGGTGGCGATCACCCCCTTTGGGGTCATGCCGAGGCTTACCGGGCACTGGGGGCCGATTCGGGGGGGGAACCGGGGCCCCCCCCCCGGGAAGCGGCCCTCCGTCTGAAGCCCCCAAACCTCCTCGGAAGCTTTGGGGGAAGGGGGAGTTTTTTCCCTACTCCCTCCGGTTTAGTGGAGTGAATCGCCCCTTTTGGGAGGGGGGAAAGGGGTTTAAAGAAGGGGGGAAGGAGGAAGGCATCCTCCCAAAAAGTTTTCCCCCCATTTTAAACACCCGGGGGGGGCGGGGGGTTTTAAAACCCTTTGGAAAAGGGGGAAAAGGGGGATGGGGGAAGTCACTTATGGGCAAAATCAAAAAAAATTAGGTAGAAGAAGCGATTATTTTCTTCTTGTAGGTTTACCATTGAAAAAAAAAGAAAGAAAATCCAAATACCGCGAAAGAGGATGAGCGACAAACAAATTTCTTGCAAATGTTACCGAAAAGAAGAAAATCAAGAGAAGATCAAGCGTTGGTAAAATTAAAAATTTCCCGGGTTAAAGAAATATTTATAGGCGAATCCCCGGATGGGAAACAGAAGATGAAGCGGCCGGGTGAATATTGAAAAATTCGAAGAAAGAAAAACTAAAAAAGGGGAGGAAAAAATACAAGCAAAGGGGGTCCCGCGGCGTTAGGCTAGATTAAAATTGGCGGTAAATGGGAGCGGCCCGTTAAATGTCGGGAAAAAGGGGGGGTTAAACCCCAAGTCCAATTTAAAAATTAAAAGGGGCACCATCATTGCGGTCATATCACGGGAGATATTACTAAAATGCCCCCATACACTTAAATAAAAGCACCTAAGACAAAAATGCCACACAAACCTGGGAAAAAAACCCCCCGAAAAGTCACCCACGAAAACAATCCGTAATTTCCCCCGAAAACACAAAACCACAACCCGAACAAATACCCCGACCAAAGTTTACAAAGGCCCAGGAAGATTATAGTCCACACCCTTTAGCATAAAGCCAAAGATATGGACAAAAGGGGGGGCACAAGGGGAACAACCCATTCAAAAAAGGCGGCGGGGAAAGCAAAACCTCTCCCCTTTTTTTTCAAAAAATAGAAACCCAAACTTAGCTACAAATGAAACAATGAAGTGGGCTCTACCCTCGGTGGCCTCGGCCCAAACAACCCGAGGGGAAAAATTTTGTCTTAGAAATACGTAACCCAATTATGAAGGCACTAATGGGAAAATTTAAAAAGGGGGCTGGGCGAAACACCCCAGGATTGTCGGGCATGGAATAAAAAAACCCCGGGACACTTGCCCCCGGGAGGGGAAACCCTCTGACTCAGGAACCATTTCCGGAAGATAACAATTGTACGGGGTTTAAACCTAGAAGAAGACATGATACTAAAAGCCCGCGGAACAATCGGTCCTGGAACGATAACAATGGATATAAATAATTAGCAAAGACAGCTGGCAAAGTAATACATGGGCCTTGTAACTTGGTAAAGGGGGGGCAACACACCCCGTATATTCGTACTATACCATAAATAAAGGGGAACCCGGTTTCCCACCAATCCGGCCCCATCGGTGAGGGATATCCTTTGTCCCACCCCCAAACCCAAAAGGGGTACCTTAGGAAAAAAAAGGCTTCTTAGGGTTTGAAACCTTCTCTCAAACCCAACTTATAAATATACAATACCATACACCATAGTGCGTAATAAGATATTAAGTCATATTATACTATACATTTCTTACAAACTTTATTCCATTCGACTTAAGCATGAAGAAGGACCCGGAATCCCTCAGGCCCTTGTTTGTTGTCTTGCCTGGATCACGTTAGGAGAAACTTAGCTAGAGCATCTATGCCTCCCGGTGATTCATATATATTTGTGAATCTAAAGACGTTCTCTTCTTCCTATTGAGGGTGTTGATTGTTCTTTCGTGGGAACAATATATATATATATATATATATATATATATATATATATATATATATATATATATATATATATATATATATATATATATACATATATATATATAAAATAAAAAAAATCTCATCATGGTTAGTGAGAGAAACGGGAGAAGGAGTGCTGAGTACGATAAGCGAAATCGAACAGTCACATCAACATTCAAATTTTTCAATGGGCATCGACAACAGCTCAGGCAACGGCCATTTCCTGAACTGCGGGCTGGTAATCGAGGACTTCCCAGTCTCCCTTGGAGGCGTGGGCCTCGGGAGCCCCCCTCTTCACGATATGGTCAAACTCTGGGTGGGTACTCAAACCTGTTTGTCGATGGTATTCCACGTAGCTTTTCCCCTAAAGATTTGAGAAACCTATTCGGGAAAGTTGGGAATGTAGATGATGTATTCATCTCCAAAAAAATCAGAAAATCTAGTAAGGACATCTTTGGGTTTGTGAGGTTTGGAAATGGCACAGAAGTAGAGAGGACTATTCGATACTTCAATGGTTGCTCCATTTCTGGGTTGGTGATGAGAGTATCTATGGCTAAGTTCAATAAAGAAGGTAGTCCCTTCCTTCATCAGCCCTACGCAACCAGAGAACCACGTAATGGCGGGAGATGGTTTAAAACCCCTTCTTTCAGAGATACTAGGAAGTATTCGGATGTCCTTGTGGGTCACCAGCGTTTGAAGTCAAAGGAGGAGAAGGTGGAAAACGTCATCTCGACGTTGTTTACGCTTAACGTTTCAGAGAACGTGAATATAGTGGAAAGCTTAAAGTATGCTGTCATAGTGGAGAACACAGAGGTCCTCGACCTTTCACATACTATGGCTTTCAATGAGGACAGTGAGCTATGAAGAATGTTTGATGATGTATGTAGGTGGACTGAAGGTGAAAACTTTAGTGATAGGGTAGTTTGGATCGAATGCTATGGTATTCACCCAAAGTGCTGGAGCATAGAAAACATTAAAATGATTGGAGAGAAATGGGGGCATGTGTTGAGCGTTGAAGATAGTAGAGATTACATTCAAAGTCTAACTTACGCTCACTAGCTTGTTAGACTGAGATATACATAATGTAGTAAACGGTGTACATATTATCTTCTACGGTGTACATATTTTTCTGAAGGAAAAAGTTTAAATTATTTACAGAAATGCCATCCGAATATGTACATCTTTTAAGCATATATGTACACCTTTTAGAAAATGTCTACTTATTTACAAAATTGCCACCGGAATATGTACCCCATTTAAGCTTTTATGTATACCTGTGTTCTGTTTTCACCATTTTCATTGGTTTTCACATGATCCAAATATA